>JBBPBX010009642.1:2791-24627 GCA_038048925.1 Garcialebias charrua | reverse complement strand
CACAGCTCAATGACGTATATACTAGAATATACATCATTGGTCCAGCTCTTCTTGAAGGCAGGTCTAATGTTACCTGTCCACTTTGCAGTGATTCAATGGACCAACTCCTCTCTCGAGTCTCGACATCAGTTACTTTCAAACTAACAACAAATCAAAAAGCTGCAACGTGAATGTAACTTGTAACTCAACACATTATAGAAATGTAGTGTAGTAGAAAGTACAGATACTTCATGTAAAATGTAGTGGAGTAAAAGTAAAAGTACCCACATTTAATTCTACTTAATTAAAGTACAGATACAAGAAAAATTTATTTAAGTACAGTAACAAAGTACTTGTACTTAGTTACATCCCACCACTGGTGATCACCAGGTGAGCAGACACGTTCACTGTCTTTTCCTTTTCCCAACCAGAAGCTCTTCGCAGCAGATGAGTAAAGATCAGCTGCAGATGAAAGCAGTTTTGTTTAAGCACAATCGTGAGTTCACGTCTCGTGTCCGTCACCGTGCATCAATTTATTAAACTAATGAAAGCGGCCTCTTTTCAGGCCGGCAGCGATGGCGCTTTTCAACAACCTGCTGTGTAATCTGTTATTTTATTCAAGAAACGGCTAAAAGGGAGCGCATGTGAGAGGTTTATTCCAACAAAGCCCTGCGTTCGCCTGCTGTGTGGGCTGCATGGCTGCATGAAAACCAGCTTTCATCTTTTCTTTCTCCCTCTGCATCAACCTGACCTCCACCAACTCTGTGTCAAGTCCTGCTATGAGACACTCACTAGTGCGTGTGTGTGTGTGTGTGCGTGTGTGTGTGTGTGTGTGTGTGTGTGTGTGTGTGTGTGTGTGTGTGTGTGTGTGTGTGTGTGTGTGCGTGCGCGTGGAGCTGACTGTCCTTTTGGCAGTCAGCTCTGAAGCACCTCTCAGGGAAAGCGGCCTATCATTGAGCTGCTGAGAAACACTCGCATCTCGCTGTGAAAACCTCTTCCGCTCACACCGAGGTTCACGCCGATGCGTTCGGGCACACGCAGATAAAACGTTCACACCAGTGGCCATTTTAGCCTCTTTCTGGGGGGTGCTCGAGCCCAACGTTGAACAAACCTAATTACAATTTTGTAAGCAATCTTAGTTCTCAGACCTTAGATTCACCAAAATATTGAAGACATTTGGAATACTGTAATTTTCAGACTATAAGGCGCACTTTAAATCTGTTAATTTTCTCAAAAATCAACAATGAGTCGCAGCTTATAGTCTGAAAAATACAGTAAATATGGAATAAATGCTGACACAAACGGGCCAGAAAAAAATCTGATTTTTTTTTGTTGCACACGTCGAATCCTCTACGCCACCTGTCAATCAATCCAGTTGGCTCGTCAGCATTTGACCAATCAGTGACCTTAGTTTGTCCCAAAGTGAAATGTCCCTTATCTGCAGGAGGTGGTGGAAGGGAGGGGTTAAGATGTGTAGGAGAAGCGGAGCTCGCTCTATTCACACAAGGAGAGCTGTTGGTCAGGCTTCTTCTTCTTATGTTATGTTTATCTGTCATGTGCAGGTCAACACAAGGTCAACAATGCAATGAAATGTTCAGGATGAGAAAAAACGATTTGATTAGAAAAAAAATATATATATATAACAAGAAATCCTAAAAGCATGCGATAAAAGTACAAAATGAAGCACCAAAAAGTGACAAGAAATATAATTAATTCAACTTTTTATTTTTATAGGCTAGTCTCCGTGAGTCGCAAGGACTCATTTACAAGAGAGACCTGAACAGATAAAGTACAGACAACAATAAACAATAAAATACAATTAAAATAAAACGTAGTGTTATAAAACAATAAATCAAGGTGTCTTTTAAAACAAGGTAACTTCAAACAAGAAGACATTTGCTTTGATCTTTCCAATTGTTTAAAATCCATTAAAGAGATCAAAGTGGACCAATTCAGATAATATTTATTAAGGCCAAAAGGAAAAAAAATATTAAACAACAACATGGTAGAATACAACAGTGCAACTATGAATTAGTACAGGTAATCCCCGACTTACGAACGAGTTCCGTTCCTACGGTCGTTCGTAACACAAAAATCACCGTAAGTCGGAAAACACCCGAGCTGCCACTTATACACGTACATGTACGGTAAAAAACAGTTACCAAGTTACTAAGCAGTTCGCCTATCCTAACACAGTAACCTACAAAATTATCAAAAAACGCATACAGTACCCCTTAATAAAAAATAATTTCTTACTTTGAGCTGGTCAAGCCCGTCTCCGCGTCTTTTAGCATGTTAGCTCTTGCACGTCCGAGCTCTGCAGCTTTGTGATGCTTCACGTGGTCCAAACTGTTTACAGGAAGGACTGTTAGCATGTTAACTCCATACATTTGGAGCCATCATGAAAGGAAAAAGAGTGAATAACTTACTGGGAGCCGTTTCTCCGCGGTGACCATCCAAAAAGGCTGCGCCATGTTAGCTGATGTTAGCCCCGCCAATAGCTGCACCGTTAGCATGTTAGCTTGTTGCTCCTCCGGTGCAGCTTGCTGTCTGCTGCTTCACGCGGTCCACAGCGTCGTTTTCCTTCGTCCATTCGTCCCTCCGCAAAACCGCCGTTCAGCTCCCAGCTCTGATCGGACACGGTCCGTCCGAAGCCGGCTGTGAGGCCGGAGCTAACCGAAGCTAACCGCAAAATGGCGGACACAGCGGCAGTGCCGAAAACTGTCGGAAACTGTCGGAAACTACTGGAAACTGTGCAAATAGGCTTAAAAATTATAATAATAATGATACTTTATTTATAAAGACATTTAAAACAACCACAGCTGCAACAAAGTGCTGTACACATGAAATAAAGAACATTTAAACACACAAATTATTATTATTTTTCATATTTTTATTAATATGATGCGTTCGTAAATTCGGATTGCCGTAAGTCGAGACCGCCGTAAGTCGAGGACTACCTGTACAAATAAGTATTTCACAGGTAGTAATATTAGCTTAATATTAACTTCTTGTTGTGCCATTAACTATAAAATAGTTATTGAATGAAGTGTTTACTTCGGTAAATGTAGATGTTTAACCACCGTTAAAATACACCAAAATGCAGGAAATGGCATCTACTTTATTCTAAATTTTCTGGGAGGCCCCCACACCAGTGTGTCTCACCCACATTACAAATGCTTCTGACGCCAATGGACACCGTGTTGTTCAAGCCAAGAGCCATCAGCGCTGGGGGCTGAGCACCCCAGATCAGATTCTAGAACCGCCCCTGGTTCACTCACATGCAAGTTTCTAGTCTACACTGTCTGAAAACATCTGAAGTCAGACTACAAACATTTTGGAGCTAAATTAAGTGGGAGTAAAGATGTTTTCTGAAGTCTTTCGGACGAAAGACGAAACGTTTCTACAGGTATTTTTGCTTTGTTTTGTTTTTTGAATGTCCAGAGGACCAGACTTAGCTTTTTTGGACGTTTTCTGAAAGTTTCACACAAACCTGACTGACAAGACCAGGAGTCTGCATCCTTTACGATCAAAGGAGCCATGTCTGCCCCTTTGTTCACTAAATTAAACGTGTCCAGAGCCACAAAATCTGCTACAAGTGTCATTTTCAACTGGTGGCCCATGGGCCACTTCAAGTTTCTTAGAGGGGGCTTTTCTGGCCAGTAGGCGTGAAACTATAAAAAATAAAAACATCCAATTATTGTTAAAATATATTGATATTTTTACATTTTGCGACAAGAAAAGACTAGATTCCACTCATCCATTCATTTATCCATCCATTATCTTTACTTGCCTCTTCCTTTTCAGGTTGTAGGGGGTCAGTGGTGCCCATATCCAGGCCACAAGTCTATCATAGAAAACTGGATTCTTGTAAAGAATATTATTTTGCCTTTATTTTTTAAAACTAAAACAATGAACTGTGCAGGCTTATGTGTTTTGTTTATTTTTTACTATGGAGAAAGTGAGTACTTTGAAGAAATAAAGCATAAAGTTAAAGGGAGTGTAATTTACTCTGTGTATTAGTACAGGAAACCCCCGATTTACGAACGAGTTTGGGACCTAAGAACGGTTCGCAGGTCGATCTGTTCGCAGGTCAGACCTTCCGTACCCTCGTCACTCGGGGATGTCCTGTATTTTATTTTTTTTTTTTGTGGTACCAAGTACTGTACAGTACGTACTTCGCCTATCCTAACACACCTAACACAGTGTAATTAATTAATACAGTACAGTAATAAAAATATAAATTAAATAAAAATATAATTTCTTACTTGGAGGTGGTCAAAGCCGCTGCTGCGTCCCGTGTTAGCTCCCTTGTTAGCTTCTGGAGCTAGCCAGGCCGGAGGTGTTCTCGCGGCGGCCTGGCACCATCGGCGATAAATCTGCAGCTGCCTGAGACATCCACAAAGTTCACAGAGACGTTTCCAGCTCGTAATTAATCCATATGAAGCCATCCTGGTCACCAGTCTTCCAAACCTGGCTGCCTGTAGCCGTGACTAACCTAAGATGGCTGGCCTCCGGTGACTGGAGACCTTCTTCCTGTTATGACCGGAAGTTGCGTAATTATTGCGCAATCATGACAAAAATGATCAGAAATGATCATTTTTATCATAATTATTATTTATAAAGCCTTTAAAACAACCACAGCTGCAACAAAGTGATGTACACATGAAATTAAGAACATTTAAGCACAAAAAAAATAATAATAAAAAAAAATTTTTTTTTTTTTTTTTTAATACAGTAATGTCATATTTTTATTAAATATGATACGTTCGTAGGTCCGGGACGCCGTAGGTCGATGGAGTCGTAGGTCGGGGTTCCCTGTACTATTATCTGCATATTTGTAAAGGAAATGACAGGAAAACTGGTAAAGCTAGTCATTTTTTGTTGTGGGTATAACATCCTATAAAATTCATAACTCAAAGCTTGAAAGAGCCGCTCCGGAGGGACCAAAGAGCCACATGTGGCTCCAGAGCCTCAGGTTGCAGACCCCTGGACAAGACGGTCACATGTTGAGCAGTGATGGAGCTGTCGTCGTTTTGTTCATGAACGGTCTTGTGTGATCTGTTAGAGCTCACAGTGGTGTTGGTTGTGAATGACTCTCAGCTACTACCACGCCAAATTCCAGCTCGTTGTGTGTAAAACTGGCTACTTTGTTGACATTTGTTGTGTTTTCGAAGCTCAAATGTCCGTGGTGGCCATCAATCGGTTTGAGGTCCTAAGTTCAACCGTAGATTAAAATCTGTAAAATCGTATTTATCTATTAAATCTAGTTTTTGATGGTGTTTTATTTTTTTGTGCTTGGAGGTTTGTTAGTGTGTAAGTGTTTTCAGATTATTTAAAACTTTTTTTTTTAAACTTGTTGCTTTTTTACCATTCTTCTCACTTAAACCATTTAAGTGTGCAGCTGGCATTAAACTGGCCTTAAAATCCACTTTAACCTATTATAAATCTACACAGGTGATGTTTGCAACAACCACCACACATGTACACAAACCGAGATTATATTTGTTGTTTTACTCCATTAACTGTGTGCAGATGTTGAAAAAAAAAAATTGATGTTTTATTTTATTTTATTTTTTAACATCTGTTACATAACAAATAATATCTTAAAGTTTTTTAGATGGGTGCTCAGCCTCCTCTGCTGGATGAGAATGAGACTCACAGGCACCGGATGTTGAACACAAAGATGAGAAGAATAGAAACAATGATTGACTCCTCATAAAAATGAACGCTTTAGAAATGAAACAAAAATTAAATATAGCAACAACAAAAAAACACATAAATATTCTACCCCAGACAGATTGTAGCTCAAGAAAGTAAATAAAAGATCATGTTAAAACTTAGATTCAAGTTTGTTCCTGAATTTAATAAAATTCTGTCCCATTTTTTACAAACATTTGTCTGGATTATGTATTAATTGCTTTCTTAGAGCAATACGAAAATACATACACTTTTGATTTTTCAAATTTAGTTGAGCAGGTGTGTGCAGCTGCAGCACAATGAACAATTCAAACACAAATGTTGTAAAATTCTGAAGAATTATTATTTTTTTTTTTAACACAACAGTTACCAATTTATCTTTTCACAATCCTGGCAAAAACCAATGCAGATTTGTTCCTGTTTTTGATTTTGTACATCTACCTTATAATGTTCGCTAGTTTTTGCTACTTTTCTTTTGTTATTGTTCAATGTATTTGTATCATCATTGCTGTTCATCATTCTTTAGTTTGTAGCAGGTCGCTTTCGTAAATGAGCCCTCGAGGCTCAATGAGATTTACCTGACTAAATAAAGGTTGAATGAATGAATGAACAATTCAAGTGTCTGTGGATAAAGAGAAAGTTTATCTAAATAATCAGGTTTAGATTATTCTTAGGTTTTAATAATAATTATTATTGATTATTATTATTATCTTTTATTGCTCTTAGATTTTGATTTAACTTTTTTAAATTTTTCTACCTGGATTATTGCATGCATCATATAATCAGGTTTTGAGTTAATGTTAAAAAGTTAAAAAGGTGAGGAGTGATACCTCTTACAATTTATTTACTCTCTGGGCCTTCTCTGCCTCTCATTGGTCAATCCGCTGCCACTTCTTGTTCTCTGATTGGTCAGAATTTGTGAGTGCCGAACGCCCAAAGCGGAAGCGGATGCGGGCGTATTTTCATCACCTGTGAAAGCTTTCAGAGGCTGTTATGTAAAAACGAGGGAATAACGGTTTTCTGGAGATGGTTTTTAACGTTTGAAATGATTTTATGAGGAGATAACGAGCCGAGCTGAGCAGCCAGGATGAAGTTAGTGGTGTTTTTAGTGATCATTTCGTCGGTGGGAGCAGCTAAACCAGAAGGCGACGATGAGTGGGTTCATCTCCCCAACAAATGTGAAGGTAAACATGAAGTTCAAATGTTTGTAGACACAAAGAAACAAAATGCTCCTCATGTTCTCACTGCAGGTCCACAGACACAACAAGCCTCACCACATCAGGCCCACAACAGAGTAATGCCTGTAAACTTCTTCACGTTGTGTTTTACTTTATTTATTTGCTTTTAGAAATGACTAATAAGTCAGCCATGTTTGAGCTGTGATGGCCACTTCACCTCACCTCCACAAACTATTTCACTAACATACACTTCATTTAATTGATCCTTAAAATAAAAACATTAACCACAGCAGATTTAGGTCAAATTAATTTAGTTAAATGTCTACAATTGTGAGGCATAAAATTGTTATAACATGTGAGAAACATCAGTGAAATAAGAAAATATAAAACAAAAATAAACCAATTTTTTTGCATTGTATGTCAAAAATTAGATATTTCTCACATTCGTGTCATCATTTTCAAACCTAAATGATGATAATTTACTTATAAATCTTATTATTTTTAATTATTTTTGTCATTTGTTCTATTTCATTTGGATATTTCCATCAAGTTTTATTAATTCATTTATTATTACATTATTTGATGTTGGATATAAATTTAAGATTGTTTTTATGATAATTGGAGATTTGTAACAGTTCAATGATCGGGATTTTAAATGTCTGGAACTGTAAGTTTTTATTATTTCAGGCTGTTTGAGCAAAACAAATTATTAGGAACATTCATTAAAAGTTTACTGACATTTTTAGACTTTTCAGGTTTATTTAAGCCTAAGTTAACTACTGAGTAAATAAACTGTGACATTAAATTCAAATTATTACCAACATTTTTGTAAATTTCAGACCTAATTACGGAATAAAATCTGATAAATAACAAAGAAGTTAGATTAAATGAGGTGTGCCAGTTCTGTAGGTGAACACAGTTTTACTGCACATTTGAAAACTGCTGAAGTAGAATCTCCTGTCTGTTCGTTTACGGAGTTGTTTTCAGTTTTATTTTATTTTTTTTCTGTCTGTAAGTTTTATTTATTTATTTTTATTATTTTTATATTTGTTTTTTATTTTTTTCAGTCTGTAATTTTTTTTTCTGTTTTTTTTATTTATTTTACTTTCAGTCTTTCAGTTTTTTTAAATACCGTATTTTCCACCTGATAAGTCTCACCTTTCTATAAGTCGCTTTGTCCATTTATTGGCAATAAATTGGAAAAATCCATAAACGTGTCGCACCTCTATTTAAGTCGCATCTATTATGCGTCACCGCGACGCGTCAGCGCGTCATTTGCCCTGCTGAAAATGGCGGCAACAGGAGCGAGCGAGCGCGGAAGGACTTTACAAGATTAACACGGTAAAAACAATTATTTGTTTGCTAAAAATTATAGCAAAGATGTGTCTTAGCTGAACTTTTCCTTAATAAATAAACGCAATTGTCAAATCAGCTGGATTTAAAAAGTAGTTTTGCCATGTGCACGCGCGCGGGTGGGACGGCTTTATTTCTTTAAAATTTAGCAAAATAAACGCTTAAAAAAATATATTTCTTAGCTGACATTATAGCACAAGGGTTCCTGAGCTTAACCGTTCCTTAAAGCTTCAGTATGTAGCTTTAAAAAAAACAAACATATTTCTTCACTCTGCCACTATCTCTTGAAAGATTGATGTTTGACATGTAATCTCTGAAAAAAACTATATTCCTCTGGCGTCTCCCGGTGGTAATAAAAGCATTTATAAAAACCAGAGAGCGGCCCGCGGTTAACCAGCCAATAATAACAGACTTTATAACCAGCCATTCAGCCAATAAAAACAGAGCTTCTAACTTCTCACCCCCTAACCCACGCCCCCGCCTGTCAACCCTGCAGCGAGCCCGCAGCGGTGTTCGCTTCTTCCTTCACTGACAGAAATGAGGAAGTGGATTTGTCACGAGCGAATTAATTCATGTCCAACGTGGCTGCGTGAAGCTCTGCAGATTTCAGGGTGTTTTTGTTTTGCTGGACCAGTGCTCCATGGTTTTATTTTATGTTTTAGAACGTTTTATTAACATATAATCACAGAACTTTGCAGCGGTTGAGACGGGACATGTGGGGGCGGACCATTCCAGACTGCAGCGCGAGTGAGGTGGAGCTGAGTCATATATGGCTCTGAGTAGCCTGGCCCTCGCCTTCCTACACAGCTCCGCTCAATTCTCATTTCCCTTCACTGCACAGTCTGGGACTTCTCTCATATACAAGGATTTCTCCGGTAGATTTTTGACCGGACCAATCAGAGAACAGAAGGGGCGGAGTTTTTGGCCCCTAACCCACGCCCCCACCTGTCCCAGCGCAGCCAGCGAGCATTCGCATGTTCTCATTCAAAGCGATGCAAAGCGATGCAGGACTGTTTTATATGTGATACAAATTTATTAATTTCCCCTTCTTAATCCCTTATCTGGAGTTTTCTTTTGTTTTTTTGGCCAAAAGTCAAGTTATCGCTCCCTCCTCCCTCCCTCCTCCTCCTCCTCCTCTCCGCTGAGTTCCACCTGTCCCAGCGCAGCCAGAGCCAGCGCGCAGCCGCATGTTCTCATTCAAAGCGATGCAGGACTGTTTTATATTTGACACAAATGTGTTAAATTCCCCTTCTTAATCTCTTATCTGGAGTTTTATTTTGTTTTTTTGCCAAAAGTCAAGTGATCGCTCTCCTCCTCCTCTCTCTCCGGCGCCGCTGCTGTGCAAAGAATAAGGAAATGACTGAGGTTGTCACGAGAGAATTAAAATAGGGTTTTACGTTGCTGCCCGAGTCCCTGCATATTTTCTGGTCTTCTGGACCAGCGCTACATGGTTTTATTTAATTTTTTTCAAACGTTATAAACACAGAATGCAGGCAGCGAGAGAAAATTCAGCAGGAGGCGGAGCAGATGTCAAGTTCGGCAGAGCTCTGAGGGGGAGGGAGCAGAATGCTTTACCTGTTCAAAATTTTTCTAAGATCCAATGGTTTTGTTCCTCAGGCAGAGGCCACGCCTCCAGCAAGAATCGTTTTTCAATGGAGAAGTCCCAGACCCTTGTCTGAAGCGAAGTGAAGGACAAGGGTCTGGTTTTAACCAGGCTAGGCTCTGAGTGAGGAGGGACCAGAAACGTGTCTCTGTTCAAAATGTTTCTAAGTGCCAGCGTGTTCAAAAGCTACATATTGCAGCTTTAATAAATTCACATAATGGTCAAATCTGCTGGATTTAAATTGTTTCGCTTTGACGTCTTCCAAACCGTCGCGTGCGCTGCGAAAATGAATTATAAATAAATCAAATTTTAGCTCAAAAATCTCATACAGCTAACAGTTTGTAAATGTCCATGTAGTGATTACTTTCTGTAAGTTTAAACAAAGTCTGCCGTTTTGTTTATGAGCTATTTGTACCCGGAAAAGCAACTAAGATAACCGCGACACATGTACGGTTTTAAAACACTGAATTTTATCTCAAACATCTCATAAAGCTAGTCAGTTGTAAATGTCCATATAATGATTACTTTCTGTAAGTTTGATAAAAATCTGTCCTGTGGTTCTTGACTTATCTTGCTAACAAACACTGAGCTAACAATAGTTCAGACTTCCAGAGCAAGAGGCCGGGCAGCGACAGAGTCAGTCCGACCAGAGGAGGCTGCCTTCGAACACATGAGCTGGAAACGGTCGGTGTACCCTTGTGGCCGAAAGTGGTACTGCACCGTTTTTTGCCAAAATGAAAAACGGTCATATCTGAGCCAAAAATTGGTCTAAAAATATGGGAAAAATCCATAAACAAGTCTCGCCTCTCTATAAGTCGCAGGGCATGCAAATTAGGCAAAAAGGTGTGACTTATAGACCGTAAAATACGATAGTCTCAGTTAGTTAGTTTTTTTTCAGTGTATAATTTTTTCTCTCTTTTTTTCAGTCTGTATGTTTGGTTTTTTCAGTCTGTATGTTTGGTTTTTTTCAGTATGTAAGTTTGGTTTTTTTCAGTCTGTAAGTTTTTTTTTGCTGTTTTTTCAGTCTGTATGTTTGTTTTTTTTCAGTCTGTAAGTTTTTTTTCTTCTGTATTTTCGGTCAGTAAGTTTGTTTTTTGCTGTTTTTTTTTCAGTCTGTAAGTTCGTAAGCATCGAGATGAAGTCGGCCTTCGAGGAGACGGGGAAGACCAAAGCCGTCATCGAGAGCAACTACAACTTCATCGATGGGAAAGGGGCGCCACCAGTCAAATACGTCAAGTCGTGAGTCCGTTGTCGTCTGTCGACCCTCCTCGTGTTGCGGTTTTTATTTCAGCGTTGCTCTGAAACTCTGCGGTTTGAGTTTCAGAGCAGAAATGAAACTGGCTCTGCTTGGAGGGACGTGCAGCTCGGTCTGGATCCACCTCACTGCCAGAGGCAGCGAGGGACAGGAACTTAGTCAAGTTCATTTCCTGAAAATTATTTTAGAAACGCTCAGAGAGAGAGAGAGAGAGTGTGTGTGTGTGTGTGTGTGTGCGTGCGTGCGTGCGTGCACGTGTGAGATACCACTGCTCGTCTTTTTAAAGAATTTGGTCTTAGAAGGGAACAAACGTTTATTTTTAACCTGCAGCTGCAGACGTACAGCGATGTTTGTAAAATGTTTTTCATTGTTCAGATTAATTTAAACTCGTTCCTCGGGCCGTTGTAAAATAAACAACCTGAAGTACCGAAATGCCGTTTCTCCTACAAGATCATACAAAGAATCCCCCTCAGTGTGTGGGGGGTGTAGGAGTTCAAGTACCTGGTGTCTTGTTCCTGAGTGTAAGATGTAGTGGGTGATGGATCCACAAATTGGGGCCTCGTCCTCAGTAATGAGGGTGTTGCTTCGATCAGTCGTGGTGAATTAAGAGTTGAGTCGAAAGACAAAGCTCTGGATTTACTGGTCAACGTTCCAGCCCATCCCCTGTGGTCGTGATCCAAACCTCCTGACCCATACGAGAGCAGGTGACATGAACTTCCTCTCAGGCTGGCCGGGCTCCGCCTCAGAGCTCGTAGACCTTAGAGTCATCTGGATGGGAGATCCTCATCCAGATGACTCTGAAAACCTGGAAGACTTTCACGTTTTCCAGACGGGAAAAACTCTGAATCTGACTAATCAGCAGATTACAGCTGATCTTTCTGAGATGTCAACGTGTCTGTGTATTAACGCTGCTGTTCTGGTATCAGTGGGTCCATGTTTGGCTCCTGCAGTGTACATGTGGACTTACTGATTGGCTGTGGAGGCTTTTTTAGTATCTGATGTTACACAATATAATTAATTACAGGTAGTCCTCGGGTTACGACGGTCTTGAGTTACGACGTTTTGTGGTTACGTCTAAGGCTGCACGATTAATCGCATTTGCGATTATCTCGCGATATGTTAAAACGCGATTCACTAATCGCACGGGCTGCGATTTGACTGGTCACGTAACTTGGTAGTGAGCCGCTCTGGCCGTGCGCAGCTGCAAAACAGAGCAGGAGGGATGGGGGACACCGTGCGCTCCAACACTGTTGCTTCAGGCTCGACAGAAGTCATAAAAGTTAAAAATTCAGGTAAGTTAGCTCGTGTAAACGTGTATCTGAGCTTAGACGCTGAGACACCGAGACTGCGGGAGACAGAGCGCGAGCTGGTCATGTGACCGGGTCTGTTTTGACGGTGCTCTGTTAGCAGCTAGCTCAACAAGCTAACGTTCTGCGTGAAAAAGCGCATTAATTATCTGATTTAAAAAAAAAAACAGTTGTGTCGTTAGTGATATGAATTAATACAGAACCAGTAAAAATAATCGCATTTTAAATCGCAATCGCAATTTATAGAAAAAAAATCGTGATTAGATTATTTTCCAAAACCGTTCAGCCCTAGTTAAGTCACGCATCTCCCATAAAAATTTAAAAATTAAAAAATACAGTATATTTTGAAATTTTTATTTTGAAAAGCCGAGTTCTGGTTTTACTTCCGGTTTTGACGGCAGAAGCAGCGAGCACTCAGTGCAAAATTACAGGAGGCCTTATTGTTTGGACCGGAGGTTTACGAGGCAGACCGGACTGGACCCAGGCAGAGGAGGCTAGGAGCAACGAGCTAACATGCTAACAGACGGACGAAGGCTCCACCAGCTCCCAGTAGGAAATTACCGGTAACTCTTTTTTCCCTTCATTATGGCTCCAAATATATGTGTTATTTGATAATTATGTAGGGCACTGTGTTAGGATAGGCTAAGTACTTGGTAAAACACAGTACTGTACATGTATATGGTGCAGTATGTACGTATATTTTGACTTACGTTACTTATTGTACGTATAAGGTGCTGTATGTTCCGAATTACGTCGAAATTCGGGTTATGACGGCGTGTAGGAACGGAACTCCGTCGTAAGTCGAGGACTACCTGTATTAGGAGTGATCGCCATGTGCAGCCACTGTGGGCTGCAGGATACTGTCAGCTCTGAATGACAGTCACTGAAATATCTCCTGGAATTTCAGGATTTACTCAAAGAAACCTTTTTGTTTTCATGAAATACTGGGAGTCCAGGGAGTCGAGCCGCTGCTCCTCCACATCGAAAGAAGTCAGTTGAGGTGATTCACAAGATTAGGATGTAGCCTGGACACCTCCCACTGGTAGGAGACACCCAGAACTCGCTGTAGGGATTCTACATCTCTGGTCTGGCAATACTTTGTGATCCTCCAGAAGCAGCTGGAGAAAGGAAGGTCTGGGTTTCTCTCCTGGACCTGTTGCTTCTCTGGCCCAGCTCCAGATTAGAGGTGGAAGATGGAGACATAGATCCGAACCTTCAGGCAGCAACTGATGGAAACACGTCGGCTCAGCAGGGAGTCAGAGGAAGTGTACGAGTTGACTCGTGGTTTGTTTCTTCAGAGACCTGCGGTTCATCGAGGTGGTGGAGAACGTGTGTCAGCGCCTCCTGGGCTACAATCTGCACAAAGAGAGGACCGGCAGCAACCGCTTCGCCAAGGTAGGTTCGGTTTTAGTTCCCAGCTGCAGCTGACGACCTCGGCCCGTTGTTTTATTTGTTAACGACTTGGAAAATGTCCGTTTTTATTTAGTTAAAGGTCTGATTCTCATGTTAACGGTAAACCAGATGTAATGTAAACCAGGTTCTGAAGTCCATCTTCAGATTTTACATTTACTTAAAGTGGGACATTTATACTATCGTAGAAAACTGAGTTATAAACAGTTTGGTTTGGAAAATATATCCTGAATTATGAAGAAAATATCCAGTAAATTAGGCTTTATGACATTTGTTTTTATTTGTCACATGCCTTAAAGCTTCAGTATGTAGCTTTTTTTATAAACATATTTCTTCACTCTGTCACTACCTCCTGACAGACTGATGTTAGCCAGGTAATCTCTGAAAAAAAAAAAAAAAAATATTGTCCCCTTGCTTCTCCAGGTGGTAAATAAGCATTTCTAAAAAGAAAAGGTGACCCGCCATTTTCCAGCCAATAAAAACAGAGTTTGTAACCAGCCAATAAAAACAGAGCTTGAATTTGAATCAGCCAATAAAAACAGAGCTTGAATTTGAAATTCAACAGACCACAAGGGGGCAGAGCCATATATGGCTCTGAGGGGGAGGGATCAGAATGCTTTGCCTGTTGAAAATATTTCTAAGTGCTGCAGTTCTACAGAAACTGCATACTGAACCTTTAATCATGTCTTGTAAAGTAAAAATTACCGTATTGTCTGGTGTACAAGTCACATCAGTCAACAAAGGCATCACGAAGAGGTAAAAAAAACATGTAGAAGTTGCATTTATTATGCGTCACTGCTGACACGTCGCGTTTATTTAATGGTTAAAAACAGCTTCATTTTGCCTGGGCGGCAAGGCGCATCCATCCATCCATCGCAGCCGGAGTCACTATCTCTCCAGCCTTCCTCCACCTGCACCTGCTGAATGAAGCGAGCGCACACGGGAGGACTCGCTGTTGCTGTTTTTCCAAATTTAAAGCATCAGTCCAAAATTGAGTTATGAAAAAAAAAAACATATAAGTCACAGGACTGACACATCTATGCAAAACAGCTGGGACTGGAAAATATGGTACTTTCCAGAAGAGGTTTTGTTCTGTAGCAGCTCTCGGATCGGCCAGAACAGCCTTTCTTTCAGTTCAGACCAACTCTGCTGCTCCAGTGATGAGTTCTTTATCGAACAGCAGCTGCAGAACGCAGTCAGAGTCTGAGTGGAATTAAAGGTGAACTATGTAGTTTCTGCAGGCCGCTTGGACTTAGAAAAATTTCCAGCAGGGAAAAGCATTCTGCTCCCTCCCCCTCAGAGCCATATATGACTCTGAGGGGGAGCTACAGTCCGTTCTCTGTTGAACTTGAGTTCTGCAGCTCCGCCCCCTGCTGTGTGTCTGCTCGGAGCACTTCAATATTCTGTGATTATATGTTAATAAAACGTTTTAAAAATATAATAAAACCATGGAGCACTTGTCCAACAACACACAAACCAGCAGAAATCATCAGAGCTTCACGAAGCAACGTTGGACATGATTTAATTCGCTCGTGACTTCCTCTTTCTGTCAGTGCAGGTCTGGAATGTCTGGAATGCTCCGCCCCCACTACATGTTCTGTCTCTGCGCTGCGAAGTTATGTGATTATATGTTATAATGTCCTAAAAAATATAATAAAACCATGAATCACTCGTCCAGCAACACAAAAACACCCTGAAATCAGCAGAGCTTCACCAGCCACTTTGGACATGATTTAATTCGCTCATGAGTCGTGACAAATCAATTTCCTCATTCCTGTGAGTGGAGGATGAAGCGATCACTTGACTTTTGGCAAAAAAACTAAATAAAAGTCCAGCTCTGGGATGAAGAAGGGATATTTAATACATTTGTGTCACATAAAAAACAGTCCTGCATCGCTTTGCAATCCTTTGAATGAGAACGAGCCGCGGCGCTGAGGCTGTGACAGGCGGGGGCGTGGGTTGGGGCGTGACAAACAACTCTGTTTTTATTGGCTGGTCAGTGTCCGGGTCACTCTGTGTTTTCAGTGTTTTTATAAATGCTGATAGAGAAGCAAGGGGACTATAGTTTTTTTCAGAGATTACTTTGTCTAACATCAGTCTGTCAGTAGATCGTGACAGAGTGAAGAAATATGTTAAAAATATATTGTTTGAAAAGTTACAGACTACATTACAGTTACATAGTGCAGCTTTAAGTAGACGCTGTAAAACGAGGCTCGATCTCCTGAAAGCCAGAGTCCAAACTGATCATGACGGGAGGTAAAGATCTGGATCTGCTCCGATGTTCTGCTCAACTCCAAGGTTTTTCCTGTAGAGACGAATCCAGGCAGTAAAACAAAAGATCAGCAGGTTCTTCTGTCGGCCTCCATTTCAAGGAACATCCCTGTTTTTATTTAGAAGATCCAAAGTTTGTCTTTAAGTAAAACTACTTTAATCGAGCAAGTTAAAACATATTGTTAGGAGAAACTGTGTCTGCGACGTTCTTCACACAACTGAATGAAATAAAATATGCTCATTTATATTTTGAACAAGTCTAGGAGAAACTAGACTAGAGTTCAAACTACAGTATTAATAAATCACACAAATCATCTGTTAATGTGAAGAAAATTATAAAATAATGTATAAAAACACACAATGATATATAAAACACAATACTAAGCAGTACTTTAGGTGTAATAATAATAATAATAATGAATTCAATTTATAATGCACTTTTCATTAATGAAAATCTCAAAGTGCTAGTTTCAAACAACTTATTTTACGTTTGTCTTTTATTGGATAAAAAAAGAAGAATGTGTTAACCACAGGCATATTAACTCCTTTTTTTCATCCAATAAAAGACTTAACGTAAAATAAGTTGTTTGAATTGAGTGTTTGAAAAAACACATTTGTTTGAGAAGGGGCAGATATAATAAGATTATTTTCTTCTTCTGCTTCCTTTCATTTCATGTATTGTTTTATTTCTTGTTGTTTTGTAAATAGTTTTCTTGTGCTTATTTAATCTGGAATGAATAAATAATTAAAAAAATAAATAAATAAAAAGTTCAGCCATGTGGGAATTGAACCCATAAGGTTTGGAGCGGCAACCCAACGGGTTTCCAGTGAGCTACTGAGGCGTGTTGCTTCATCCTGGTCAACTTCTCCTTTAAACGAACTGCCCCTCATAAAATCCCTAGATGGGACTTCATAGGCAAAGTGGGCGGTTCGTTCGAACCCCCCCTTGCTACGCACATGGACTGTCGGTCACTGATTGGTCGGGGGGAGGAGGCTGTTTGGAGGGGAAAGGTGCATTGTGGGTCTTTTCAGAACAACTACAACAGATCTTCCATCTGAGCTTGTCCTCGCCCGCACCAAACCGAAGCGTAGCTGATCGTGTTGTTGGAGCTCGAACATAATAGATATGATGGCAAAAGAAAATAGTTAAGGGAACACTACCTCCACCACGTGTGAGACGAGTAGCATCCTACACCCCGCCCACCGAGGGGCTACAGAAGTGAATGGAGACAGAGCTACATGTGAGCCGATCCGAACTGGACCAGACCGGACCAGACTGATCCGCTCTGCGCCGAGCGAGTGGAAAAGGGGCATATGTCCGTGTCCTCGGCACAAGGTTGAGCTGTTCCTGGTGCCAGGGCTGTCCTTGGTCTCTGATCCAGATCTAGGATCTCAGAGGGGAGGGTGTCTGATATGAGACCCTCAGGGTCTTGTTTCTGCTTCGTGCAGATGATGTGGTTCTGTTGGTGTCTTTGGTCCACGACCTTCAGCGTGCACTGACTGAGCGCTTCAGAGCAGAGTGAGTCGGCTCCGCTTGAGTCTGAGGGTTTTGGGTCTCTGCTGGAAATGGGTGGAACGCCTCCTCCGGGTCAGCGGGGGAGTGTTTTCCTCAGGTTCAAGGGGGGTTCAAGCAGGATGGAGATGGATCAGCGGACCGGGACGTCATTCTCAGTAATGAGGGTGTTGCTTCAGTCAGTTGTGATGAAGAATGAGCTGAACTGGTTTACTGGACCGGTCCGTCTGCATTCCAAAACTCCTCCATGGTCGTGAGGTTTGGCTCATGACTGAAAGAACGAGATCCTGGATCCAAGCTCCTGAAACGGGTTTCTTCTGTCGGTGGTTGGGCCCCCGGCAGAGTGGAGCCGCTGCTCCTCTGCATCAAAACGAGTCAGCTGAGATGGTCTGAACACTTGATTAGGATGTCTCCTGTTTGTTTCTGAGGTGTCACTAACGTTCCAAGTCCTTTTTTGATTCTTCCATTCACAAACAAAGTGTTGGGTTTGGTTCTTTGCTTGACTTTAAAGACGTTTGATCAAACCGTGTTGTGTTTGAACGCCCCATGTGTTCAGGGCATGTCCGAGACCTTCTCCACTCTTCATGGTTTGGTGAACAAAGGAGTAAAGGTGGTGATGGACATTCCCTACGAGCTGTGGAACGAGACGTCCGCAGAAGTCGCCGACCTTAAAAAACAGGTATTTTTTCAAAGCGCACACATTTTAATGTCAACCGTTGACTGTTTTAACTCTCGCTGGCACTTTGTTGTCGTCAGTGTGACGTGATGGTGGAGCGGTACGAGGAGGTGATTGAAGACTGGTACAAAGGAAACCAGGAGGAAGACCTGACCACCTACCTGTGTGAGAAGCATGTTCTTAAAGGAGGAGACACAGGTAAAACAGGAGAAAAACTACACATATTCTGTCAGGGCTACGTTTTTACACAACAGACTACAACAAGCTGGTCGTCTTTTGGTCGTTAACGAGATTTAAATGAAAGATAAATACAACCAGGAGTTTGAAGTCAGAATTGTTTCAAACGTAACCTCACAGTAACTTTACTGCCCTCTAGTGTCCCTTTAGTAAAAAAAAAAAAAAAACAGTCCCATTGAAATTATTATAAATAAAAGTTGAACCTGGCCGATTTAGCTGTTTGGGGACTAATCAGTATCCATCATAATTGTCCTATTATGCGCAGATATAAACATTTCTAATTTTCACCCCTAAAATTCTGGGAACCAGCCGTAATTGTATAATGTGTCCAGCAGAGGGGGCACAAAGACTACTTTAAAGTCATGGCCGTTCACTTAAGTTTCACTTTCACATTCAGCACAGACAAAGCAGGGAGCAATGTTGTGTAGTGTATTTTACTGAACAGAGCATGATGTTTATTTAAACTGATCTGTAAAAAAAAATCCACAATACAGTACAGGTAGTCCTCGACTTACGAACGAGTTCCGTTCCTACGGCCGTTCGCATGTCGAAAATCGTCGTAAGTCGGAAAACACACTAGCCGCCACTTATACACGTACATGTACGGTACTGTACAGTTACCAAGCACTTCGCCTATCCTAACACAGTACCCTACATAATTATCAAGAAACACACACAGTACATTTGGAGCCATAATGAAGGAAAAAAATAGTTAGCATGTCTGTTAGCATGTTAGCTCGTTGCATGTCCGAGCTCTGCAGCTTCCTGCTGCTTCACGCGGTCCAAACTGTTTGTAACTGCATGTTAACTCCATACATTTGGAGCCATAATGAAGGGAAAAGGAGTTAATAACTTACTGGGAGCTGGTGAAGGCGTTTCTCCGCGTTAACATGTTAGCTCCCGGCTGCAGCAGTCCTGTCCGCCGCCCGTCGGTTCCGTGTCCCCGGTGGGGCTGGCGTTAGCATGTTGGCTCCGGGTCCAACCAACATCTGAGTCTGCCAGGCGGAGCATCAAGGCGAGCTCCCGGCCGCAGCCAAAGCTAACCGAAAACTGCAGAACACTGCTGAAAACTGCCGAAAACTGCAGAACACTGCTGAAAACTGCAGAAAACTGCAGAACACTGCTGAAAACTGCCGAAAACTGCGTAATCGGCTTCTAAATAATAATACAGTAATGATAATAATTTATTTGTAAAGCCATTTAAAACAACCACAGCTGCAACAAAGTGCTGTACACATAAAATCAAGAACATTTAAACACATAAAATAAGATTTTTCAATTTTTATTTTCTTCAATTTTTTTATTTAATTAATTATTTTTATTACCGGTAATAAGATGCGTTCGTAACACCAAATCGCCATAAGTCGAGGACTACCTGTAATTTATTATCTTCAATCCTCCAACCTGCTTGTCATTAGCTACGTGCCTCTCAAGTTAGCAAGCTAACGTTTAGATAACCTAGCATAGACTATTGTCTTGTAAACTTTATCCAGAACAATAAATCTAACGTAGAGGTAAAATATTTCAGAGTTAGTAACGTTATCTTTGTCGCCCTCTATTGAATGTATTGTCTGAAATCTTTACTTCTCTACAAAGAAAAAGAAAAACTCATCTGTGGTCAGTACTAATTACCGGTAGACCTTCACCGTACGTGACTGACTAGACAATGAACAGGAAGGACGTTTCTTTGTTCAGTTTATATTTTTGTGACACGTCTGATAACTTTATGGTGAATAGTGAAGGATAGAAAATGTGAACGCACGTTAGAAAGACTGTTTCAAGACTTCAAGAGTTAAAACGGCTTAAAAAGCAGCTGTTTACTTTGATTCTTGGGGACGGACAAAGCTCAAAAACTTTCAGCCAATAGTTATTGGCATTAGCCTTCCCCGCCCAATATCGGTATCGACAAAAATCAAAATTTCCATATTGATTTGGACTCTGTTATAAATGCATTTTTTTTATCCTGTATTTATCATGAAATAATGTATTCATTATAGTAAAGTTATTTTATCTCCGCCTCTATAGACGAGGCTGGAACTTAGTTGAAAGAGGTGCTTTTTTTCGCAGCTAGACATTTCTTCCGAGTCCCGCTTCTCGTCTCAATCAACGTAATAGTTTCAGTTCGAATGTAAAGAGCAAAAACACACGTGCTTTGTGCACAAGTGTCTATCCAGTCCAAACAACAGATCGACGAAAAACACGGCACCGTTTGTGGACAGAAGCAGCTCGGTGGTCAACTGATTCAGTAAAAATAAATAAATAACTAAAAATAAAACATGAACTGATGTTAGAAAATGTCAAAAACAAAAGGTTATAAAGAAAATACCTCCCTGTCCAGCCACTGACCAATTCATGGAGATTTAGCTGAAAATGAAGCTTTTATTGGAGGGTCCAGATGATTGTCTCAGAACTCAGGACTACATTATATTACTAAAATGTTTTTTAAAAAATGTATATTTTGCCAATTTAATAAAGAAAGTATTGTTTTTATTTTAAACTAAAGCCTGTTATGAAAGTAAAATGTTTTTTTAAGCAATATTAATTTAAATTTGATATTTTTATGTCAGAATGAGATGGCTCTAAAAGGTCAACTACCGTAGTTAACGTGTAAAAAATTAACACACACAAAAAAATGTATTTTTAAGCAGTTAAATAAAATGGTTAATTAAAACCCTAAGGAAAAGTTATTGTCATAAAGTTCAAGACCTTCTGAGGGTTGTGTTCGAGGAAAATATCTGATCTCACTCACTCAAAGGAGCCTCAACAAGGTGAGAAGGTTCTGAACTGGTTTTACTGGCAAGGATGGATTTTCAGGACAGGTTACACATATATACAGGAAGTACACACTGATATACAGGAAGTATGCACAGATGTACAGGAAGTACACACTGATGTACAGGAAGTACACACTGATATACAGGAAGTACACACTGATATACAGGAAGTACACACTGATATACAGGAAGTACACACTGATATACAGGAAGTGCACACTGATATACAGGAAGTGCACACTGATATACAGGAAGTACACACTGATATACAGGAAGTACACACTGATATACAGGAAGTACACACTGATATACAGGAAGTACACACTGATATACAGGAAGTACGCACAGATGTACAGGAAGTACGCACTGATGTACAGGAAGTATGCACTGATATACAGGAAGTACGCACTGATATACAGGAAGTACACACTGATATACAGGAAGTACACACTGATGTACAGGAAGTACGCACAGATATACAGGAAGTATGCACACTCTCTTTTGGTTGATAATTGTTGATTTGCTGCCTTACTTTCTCTTTTCTTTCTTTCTCTCTTAAAAAAAAAAATATATATATATA
>JBBPBX010009641.1:46741-59650 GCA_038048925.1 Garcialebias charrua | reverse complement strand
CTATCCACACCATGGTAAAACAGTTTGAACCCTGCTCCAATACTGTGAGCCTTGCTGCCCTTCCACTTGGTCTCTTGGACACATAAAACATCTACCTTTCTTCTCTGCATCATGTCAGCCAGCTCTCTACCTTTGTCTGTCATTGTCCCCACATTTAGAGTTGCAACCCTCAGCCCTACATTCTTCACTTTCCTCCTCTCCCTCTGTCAGAAACCAGAACAACCACTAAAATAAAATGTTATACTTTTACACATGTTTACTAAATAAAACTAACTCGAGAGGCAAGACAATATGAAACTTTAATTTCAGTTTCTGAGTCAATCAGATCGCACTCATCACTGTGAGCTTTACGTAAAATCTGGCTGGTCATCTCTCAGCACTCGAAGATACACTCACTGGATATCCTTCATCTACAAGACCCTCCTAAACCTGGTCCCGTCATACCTCACCTCCTTAATACAAACATCACACAGTCAATACTCCCTGCGCTCTAACGATTTAGTCCTCCTGTCAGTTCCTCCTGTCAGAACTGAACTAGGAAAAAGAGCATTCAGCTTCGCCGTCCCCTCAGCCTGGAACAACTTACAGAAAGATCTGAAACTATCAACATTCATCTCTCCTGGATCCTTTATGTCAACCGTAGTAGAAAATGTCATCAAGAAACTTGACCATTGCAGATGTTTCTAACCACTACTTATCCAATATACATGTCATTGTTGTTTTTTTTTGTCTGCTTGTTTTGTATATAATGTATATAGAAATCTGTCATATCCTGTTGGTTTTGAACTGTCAACATCTGTTTACTGTGATTGTAGTTTTCTTTATTTTCTTTTTGATAAGTGCAAATGCCTATTGCCAATGTGACGTGTGCTGCTGACCACTTGACCAGGTCACCCTTGTAAAAGAGATCTCGATCTCAATGGGCTCTACCTGGTTAAATAAAGGTGATTGATTGATTGATTGATTGAATCAATATACCATTTTGCTAAATTATTTAGGAGGCAAAAATATCCAAAGTAATAAGTGAGGAACACTGTGCATTATTTATAAACCCTTCAGGCTAATCTGTTCTGCACATCATGAAGAAAAACCGTCATCAAGAGTTATTTTTAAAAATAAAACAACCATTAATCAAATATTTCAGTTTTCTGGTATAATTCAGGTTTATTGTTGCATTAAACTCATACATTATGGCACAAAATCCTTGCTCAGTCAACAAAATGGGCCCAAACAATACCACTTTGTCCAGCATGTTTCTTTTTTTTTTTTACATCATGCTTTCCTACCAGTAAACAAAATAATGGAAACATTTATATTTCTCTATGAATCTTTAACTGCTGTAGTTTCACCAAATGAGCTGAACATTTTCTCTCAAAACTCAGTTCTGTGATTTTAATTTGTAGCTTACACAAACCAGAATTCCTATCTGTATTTGAAGAAACAACAATAATCCCCCACAGTCCTCCTGGCACTTTTTGCAGCCTCCCTGTTGTGTTCAGAGAGCTTCTTTGATGATACACACTGGAGGAACAACACCACCTCTCATTTTCCTGGGCACAATTCAAGCCGCAACACGTATACGGAAACGATTTCAGACGAGGCAGAATGGAAATGTGCCAAACGCTCTGCTGTGAATCACCACACACATTTTCTTAAATTGAGAATTTACTATATTTCCAGAGGAGAGAAAAAAAGTATACAATTGCCAAAAACAACATGTAGTTTCAAACAAAAGTAAAAAAAAAATGCACAGAAGCATAAAAAGTAGCAAATGTTTTAATTTAACCATTTACAGTTTCCCTGAGCTGTGCAAAGAATTGGAGGAAATACTTGAGTCCCCTAAGAATTTCTGTTAAACAAATATATTAAAGTGTGCATAACGAATTATTACTGTACTCTAGTGATTTCATTAAAAACAATGTGAGGCGGGGCAGCGGTTGGTGCTGTCATCTCCCAGTGAGAAGGTTGCATGGTTGTCTTTCTGGGTGGAGTTTCATGTTCTCTCTGTGCTGCATGAGTTTTCTCCAGGTACTCTGGTTTTCTTCCACAGACCAGAAACATACGTCAGAGATTGGTATCTCTAAATCGTCCCTTGGTGTGGGTGAGCGTGTGAAATAGTTATCTTGTTTATAACTACGTGTCCCCGAAATGGACTTGAGACCTGTCCAGGATGTAGACCAACTCCCACAGAGACTGCCGGAGATACACACCTGCTTCTCATGACCCGAAAAGGAGAAGAGGATAACAGACAATGAATGAATGGATGAAGTGAAGGGAAATCTGGGATTGTCATCACTGCATGTTCCCATACAATGATGAAAGTGGTTCTCTGCATTCAACCAATCACGCGTGAGATACACCAAGGTGGAGCAGTGGGCAGCTATGTAGCGCCCAGGGAGCAGTTAGGGATAGGTATCTTGTTCAGAGGCACCACAACATGTGGGAATGGCTGGGAGTCAAATCACAACTTTCTTGTCCTAAGTCAGATGTCTATATCTTTACTCCATCGAGGCCAACTTGAGGCACACATACTGTAGATTCTAGCTCTTCCTGCAGATTTCAGGTCTCTCGTGTAAATGAGTCCCTAAGGCTCAATGGGATTAACCTGTATAAATAAAGGTTGAATGAAAAATGTTTCTGAGTCCAGGGTGGCACCAACAAGCAGCAGCAGGGGATCATTCCACCAACGAGCTCCAGGAGTACAAGATGGCTGCAGAAGAGCTCCTTCACTTTGAGGTCTAGAACTGCGCCGCTCGGGTGTGACTGCATTTTGGAGCAGCTCTGCTACTTTCACTCTTTGATTTTGCTTTTGGAAACTTTAATTCCTCTTTTTCTGGATGTAAATCACATTTTTTGGATGATTGTTTCCTCTGGTGTCAGATGCTGTTCAGCTGGAAGGATTTTACTGAAACTTTTTTTTAACTTTTGGACATGAGTTATGATGCATAACCATGACAAGAAGCTGTTTTTACAAGCAGGAGCAGCTGATTAACATCATAAAGGCTCAAATAATATCTCAGCTACAACCCCAAACCTCAAATGAATTGAAAAGGAAGCACCGTGGATGCCTTCCCATCTACCTGCCAGCTGTGCTCAAGTGTGTGATCACTGAGATCTTGGAGCCAAGGCCAGATTAACCATATGGGCAACTGGGCATGAGCCCAGGGGCCCACAATCTCTGAGGAGCCCAGGACAGTGAGGGCACAAGCAAAACATCTGGTTGTCTCCTTCTTTAAGCCCGAGATACACTGAAGCAGACTCCGTATACGCGCGTATACGGACGTATACGCGCGTATACGGAGCCGCTGCTACACTCGGCTTTCGTTCTCGCGTAGATTCTCGTGTTTTCGCTCCAAATTCCAACGTCATTTCCTCCGTACCGTCACTTCCGATCGTCACTTCCGCTAGTTTTTCGCTCCAAACGCTCGCGTTCTCCTTGTTGTAATATGAGCAGCTGAGCACGGAGTGCTTTTCCTGCAGCCCACAGCCCACCACAGCCCACCAGGGAATATATAAAACATCGCGCACCCAGGTAGGACCTGAATTCATTCATTTCATTCATCGAGTGAACGGAGGAAGAAGCGGTTACTTGACTTTAGGCAAAAAAACAAAAGAAAAGGCCCGATCAGCGATAAAAAAGAGGAATTTATTTCATTTGTGTAACATACAAAACAGTCCGGCGCCGGGGAAGTTTAGATCAGACACCGCGCATCGCGTATGCGAATCGCGTATGCGTAGTAAAAAAATACTTTTGCGCGTACTTGCCCTGAGGGGCTACGCGGGGCTACGCTGCGTACGGGGCGTACGTACGCTGCGTATTGGCGTATCGTGAGGACGCTCGAGTGTATCTCGCCCTTTACTCTGAGCCCTGCGCTGCACAGAGAAACTGCTGCGCTGCATTTGGGCAGCCCCGCCTCCTGTTTATGTATATTTGTTTATCTTCCTTATCCTTTTTTGTTAGATTTTTCTATCAAGTCTTCTTTTTACATTTTTGTCTACATTCCTGTTTTTGTACATAACAAACTAGGTTATTTTTGTGAATGCAATTTTAAAAATGGGCTTTAAACTGATAGGATTTGCTGACCAGTGAGTTAACCAGGGCCAAACAGTGAGCAAACTAAAACAAGAGCAACAGTCAGATTTCTGTTGAAGTTTATTTGACTCTGTTCGTGTGTGAGCTGCTTTCAGACCGTTTGTCAATCTCAAAGCATGGAGAGATTTAAAAAAAGCTTAAATAAGTAAAGGGAGAAAAAGCACAGATAAAATTATACATAAAAACGTTCCATTGGTCGAGTTATGAAGACTTACTTATGCCTTTGCTATTTTTATTTTCTCCTAAAACAAATGCAGACATATTTCACAGTATCAACTTGAAATAAAAAAGTACAACTCAATTGGCATAATGTACACATAAATCTACAAAAAGTATGATTTAAATTAAAAAGTACATTGTAAAACAAGAAAAAAGAAAAGAAAAGAAAAAATTAAACTGCAAAGAAAAAACAAATGAAGGGAAATCTATATCAACATTGGCATTATAATAGCTGCCCTGAACCATTTATTATTTTTATACGGATATTTACTTGTTGTTTCTTTATTCATCCTGTCTTTGGCAGTTTCAGGCCTCTCAACATGATAAATTCAGTTTGTGGGATACTTGTGACTTTCACTAATTTCTTTGAGAGCAAGTTCAGCTGAGAGAAACTCCCTGTGAAATAGGATTTGGATTCAAGAGACTGCTTCTGAGAACAGCTGCTCGAAGGAAAGTGCAGCAGAGATGAGGGGGCAGGAGGGGCCGAAAGCATGAGACCGGGGTGAGCACACCTAACAGAGAGTTAAGTAAACTGTAACAAAACAAGCTGAACATGAATAAATACATGAAAGAATATATACAGAAAAACTAACATTAGTAAAGTAACAAAACTGTGTGTTTCACTAAATTGATGCTTTATAATTAAATTTAACATCTTTCTTTTTCCATTTAAATGGTTTTAGTTAGAGTTTAAAGCCTGTAATTAGTATTTAGTCATACATTCAAAAGAAATGAAAATAGAATAGCTATTATTTTGCAAATAAAATAAATAAATTTCAAGATCAAAAACAAGGTTACGTTTGCCGCCATGCCAACAGGCAAACAGGTTTTCTACTTGTTCAGATTTATAATGATAATCATCTCATAAGGCTCTCTTGTCAAAACTTGTGTTTTTCACTTCATGCAGGTGCCGTGTACTCATTTACAAGTCTTCATAGTAAAAATTACTTGTCACCCAGGTGCAGTGAAGCTTGCGCGACATTCATTTTGTGAAACTGTAAAGGTCAAGCGCGACAGGGCTTTAGAGCTTTTCTCAGCCACAGAACATGCATCTTCCTGCATCTTCAGCATATTCACAGCACAAATGAACATAAATGGCTCTATTACTGTCTACATATGTTGTGTTTAATAGATATTTAAAGGAGAAAATCACAACATGATCAATAGATGTATTACATTCATTGGATTTATCAGCATTTTCCAATTTCTGAATTCATTTTTTAACAGAAAAGACTGGAATATCAGCGGAGGTAAACTTAAAACAAACTTCAACAATATTACACTTGTTCATCATATCAGAAGAAGACAGTGTGATTTTGTTAGTAAATGAGGTTATTTTAAGAAGCTGCATTCTTTCATGAGTGTCCTGGTCATAAAATCATGTGACAAAACTGAAAATTAAAGAGAAACTAAAATACCAGAGGTGTTTCTCTACATGTTGAATCGATGCAGATTTAATTCATTTTATTTATACATGTTAGTCATGTTGAGACACAACTGTCTCATTTGCAGGAGATTTACCAAATTTTACAGAATCAAAACAATTTGCAAATCATAAATAGCTCCTGCAGGAGTTTGGCCATCCTGAAACGACATGATCCAAAACAATGAATACAACCAAGTAGATTGCAACAGTTAATCAACTAAATATAACAAGAGTGTTTCTTGTTGAGAGCTCAAGTATTGAAAATGAGTCATTTGTCTCAAAGTAAAACAGTTTAACAGTTCTACTTTAGTTTAAAACACAACATCAGAATATTAAAAAAAACTTTCTTTCCAATAAATTTAAATTGTGGTCACAAGTTGTTTTTAACACTTTTCATTGGATAGACTATAGCCGTGTTTCCATCAAGGTTTCTAGCTGCGCAACTTGAAATAGCGCAGCAGAAAAGCTTAATGGAAACGGCAAATTGCGAGGTTACTTCCTGAATTACGCTAAAAAGTTTTTACGCTCGCTTGAGGTGGTTTTTGGGATTTGAGATGCGCTAAACGACAAATGGAAACACATTTTCCGACTCATTTCTGACGTAGCGAAAATTCACGTCACGTGACGTTCAGCTGTTTCCGCTCCGGACAACATGTAACATCGCTAAAACTAGTTGGCATGACAGAATAAATACAACTCGCCCGATAGCAACACGTACCTGAAATATTCTCTCCATTTTGACGAGATGTGTGGCCGGGTTCAGTTTTCAACCGCTACTTCCTGTTTACTGTAGACATGCGCAGTGCTGACGTCTGACGTAATGACGCTGTGTGCGGCTTGGAAGAAGCGCTACAAGCCAGCAGATGGAAACACTTCTGATCTGCATTAATTTGTATTTACATATTTGCGAGGTAGCTCAAAATACGAAATGAAAATGGATGGAAACACAGCTATTGATAAAAACTCCAACAGAGGAAGAGTCAAAAGAGTCAATTTTATGCAAAAAGATGAAAATGTGAGATATCAAATGTTTGTCCTGATGGCAACGAGTCTGGTTATTTATAGTCTAACATATTTTATGTTTTACATCTGACAGATATAATGTAAGTGGGAGATTAAAAAAACTAAATCTTCACACACAACCAGATGTTAATAATTAAATTCAGTTAAATTTATTTCTATAGTGCCAAGTCACAGCAGAAGCCAAAGGGGCAGATATAATAAGATTTTAATAAGATAATAAGATAAGGGGCCCCACAAGGATGTGTGCTGAGCCCCCTTCTATTCACCCTGCTAACACACGACTGCACACCATCGTACAGCTCCAACCACTTCATCAAGTTTGCGGACGACACAACAGTGGTGGGTCTCATCAGCAACAACGATGAGACGGACTACAGGAACGAGGTGAGCCGCCTGGCCTTGTGGTGCGGACACAACAATCTCACTCTCAACGTGGAGAAGACAAAGGAGATTGTTGTGGACTTCAGGAAGAAGGATGCCCAACATGCCCCTCTGACCATCAACAGCACCGCAGTGGAGAGAGTAGACAGCACCAAGTTCCTGGGAGTGCACGTCTCAAAGGACCTGTCCTGGAGCAGGAACACTGCAGCACTGGCAAAGAAGGCTCACCAGCGTCTCTACTTTCTCCGCAAGCTGAAAAGGGCTGGAGCTTCAACCCCCATCATGAGCACCTTCTACAGAGGTGCCATAGAAAGTGTCCTGACCAGCTGCATCACTGTGTGGTTTGGTGCATGTACTGCATCCTGCCGCAAGAGCCTCCAGCGCATTGTGAGAGCAGCTGAGAAGATCGTGGGCACCTCCTTGCCCTCACTGCAGGACTTACACAGCAAACGCCTCACTCGGAAAGCCCACTGCATGGCAGGTGATCCCACACACCCACTACACAGCTGCTTCAGACTGCTGCCATCAGGGAGGAGACTGAGGAGTCTCCAGGCTCGAACCAGCAGACTGAGAGACAGCTCTGTTCATCAGGCAGTCAGAATGCTAAACACTCTGCCTGCTCTGCCCCCCCTCCCATTTGAACTGCCTTAACACTAAAACTTTCTCACACATTACCACACAACACAAAGATTTTAACACTGGACTCTGTGTCATCAAACGGGTTATTCACTAAACTCTCGGTCATGTGCTCATACAGTTTGCACTACTTCTCATACTTGCACTAATGTTTGTATTACATCACTGCCTATAGTCATAATACTGTTTACATTCTCTGTTTACATTTATTAATACTGTTTACTTTTATTACTACTGCTTACATTTAATTACTACTGTTTACATTTACACTACTCTAATATCTACACCACTGCTGATACATATACAGTGTGCTCTGAACGGTCTTATTTAGGGATGCCCAATGTGCCTTACTGCATATGCCACTTTTTGCCTCTATAACAACATCAACTACTACCTCATACATATACAGTATTTTCTGGTGTATAGGTCGCATTGTCCAATTATCACCAATAGATTGGGAAAAATCCCTAGATAGGTTGCACTGGTGTATAGGTCGCACCTACGTTTAGCTCTGCTGCAAATGTCTGCCACAGGAGCACACAGCAAGGCTTTTAAGAAGATTAACACTTAACAACAATTATTTGTTTGATAAAACTTATAGCAAATATATGTCTGAGCTGAACTTTTCCTTAATAAATGAACATAATTGTGAAATGAGCTGGATTAAAAAATTTGTTTCACCGAAAGTGATAACAAGCCATATGTAGGTCGCACCTGAGTATAGGTCGCAGGCCTTAAAAAAAAAACATAAAAAGGTGCGACCTATACACCGGAAAATACGGTACTGTATACATTAACTCATACGCTGCTTTGCCACTTTGCAAATGTCAATGCTAGAAACCTTTAGTTTATTTTAGTTATACTTTTTATACTCTTTTTTTATACTAGTATGCAAAAACTCAGGACAGTATTATGTTCATTAAATGTTTAATGTTTTAGTTTTAGAGTTGGTGTAAATTTTCATACTCTTATACCACTATGCAAAAAACTCAGGACAGTGTTAGTTTTACTATTTTATGCTTATGTCTATTATTATATGTTTCAGTGTTTCAATGTTTAGATGTTTACTGTTGCACCGAGGGACTGAGAGAAACGCAATTTCGGTCCTGTGTATGTCCTGTACTGTACATATTGCAGATCTGACAATAAAGTTGACTTTGACTTTGACTTGACTTTTTTCTTCTTTCTGCTACCTTTCATTTTTTACATTTTGTATATTATCGTTTATGGGATTGTTTTGTATTGTATTTTTTTTAACATGAATACATTTTATGAATAAATAAATAAATAAAATGTAAGTTAATAATATTTATCTGAATAAACAATATTATTTACTTAATTTACTCCCCTCTTCAACTACACGCTTTATTCAAAAGGTATTTTGACTAAAACAGTTTCCTGTGTCTTTATTTAGTCTTTTTTCCCCTCTGCACTCAGTTAAAACACAAGTAAAACTGCTGACAGTGATGTATCATTAAGTGTCCAACAAAAGAAGAAAAGTAAGCAAATATAATTTTAAAAAGTGTTCAAAACATCCTGATGCATGCTCAATAATCCAGATAGAAAAATCCAACAAAGTTAAGTCAGGTCCTCTGGACTGTTTCTTTTTGTTGAAACGTTTCATCTTTCAAAAGACTTCATCAGTTCAAGGAGCTACAACATTCATTCATTCATTCAACCTTTATTTAGTCAGGTAAATCAACAACAAACTCAGTCTTATAAATAATACCTTCACATAGTGGGCCAACCAGTTTGATAGTGCTCAGTTGGGTTCTGGAGTCCACCCTCTCTCCCACTGACTCATGTGAGGCAGCCATGGCCAAAGTGGTTCAAAACATCAAAGTTCATGCAGATAGAAAAGTCCAACAAAGTTAAGTCAGGTCCTCTGGACGGTTTCTTTTAGTTGAAATACTTTGGCCATGACTGCTTTAAATGAGTCGACGGTGGAGAAGGAGGTGCAGCGACATGGGGTGTAAATACATGTTTTGATTATCAGCCATGAGTTAAGATCATAAAATATGCATGTATTATGCAAATATGTAACCTCATTTTTGGCACCACCTCTGAAAGGAAAATCAGTCTCTTTCCCCAAAATAATGTAAAATGAATGTGAGTTATTTTCTCGTGTTTAAAGAATATCAAATCAGTTAATACACACAGATAAGCTAAAATATATATTTACACCCCATATTGCTACATATTAATGGTGCGCCATGTGAGGTTTTGGAGTTTTTCTTAAAAGTGAAACTTACTGTCTGTAAGATGGGATTGGTCCACCTCTGGAAGAGGTGGTCCTAACGATTGGCCATGTTTTATAAATCTAACGTTGTTGTTCTGCCTCAAAAGTTCTCTTTTAAAAAGAGGAAAGACAAATCTATTATCTTGAAGAAAAATTACTTAAAACACACTCTCGTGATTAAAAGTTCAAAATATGACATATTTAGAATTAAACTTAAACCGTGCAATGTTTTAACAGTGGTGTCACTGTTGACTGTCCATCTCCTGGAAAGTGAATGTCATTAGGACATACTTTTTTCATTTTTTTTTCAACCTTTTATTTATACAGGCTAGCCTCGTTGAGTCACGGGGACTCATTTACAAGAGGGACCTGTCTCACTCACACCAAACAACCATCCACTCTCACACCTAGGGTCAATTTAGAGTCACCAATCAGCCTAACAAGCATGTTTTTTGGTCTGTGGGAGGAAACCGGAGTACCCGGAGGAAACCCACGCATGCACGGGGAGAACATGCAAACTCCACCCAGAAAGGCCCCGGACCGGGATTTGAACCGGCAACCTTCTCGCTGAGAGGCAGCAGCTCTACCAGTTGTGCCACCGTGCTGCCCACAATGGACTCTTTACCATCTTCATGTTGGGAGTATTACTTTTCTATAAGACAAGATATCAGATGTTTAGAAACTCCGAGGTTAGTTGAGCAAAAGCTCTAATTAAAAGCGACCTGTCCGTTTCTTACAACAGCCTTGGGTTATTGAGTTTAACACCAACGGTTTATTTATTTATTTATTATTACATTAGTGTCAACTTAGGAAGTGTGTGAGCTAAGCTGAATATTTGTAAAATGATGTCTGTTTGTTCTCAAAGGAATATATTAATCTTATTTTAACAGTTTCAAACACAAAACAGTATTGTTTCTCAAGATGAGGTGATTGCTTTCTGAGGTGAGGTGTTCTCCTACAGAGGGCTCCAGAAAACCATCTGAGCACCATCAAACTGGTTCATTCACTATGTGACGGTGTAGTTTATAAGTCTGAGTTTGTTGTAGCTCCTCGGACTGATAAAGTCTTGTAGAAAAGACAAAACATTTCAACAAAAAGAAACCGTCCAGAGGACCTGACTCAACTTTGTTGGGAAAAAAAGTTGATTGCCTTTAGTTGCAAGTTACCCAGTCAGGGGTGGTAAGTTGGTAACTATTGAAATGATTTTCACTCTGTTGTACACCAAGAAACAACAATAAGTCTGTGTGATGCATTTTAATACTTTAAGCATTTTGCACTTGGATAGAAACATTTTCATAAATGCATATGCAACAGGGCCAAAGGCAAAGATCACTGTGTCAACACCTTTAAGGTGCTGAATTAGCACTGCGCCTGCATAACAAACTCAATCACTAAATTATGCAAACATTGACTTTACCAGAGGCACAAAATTTATGTGAATATGCCCCATAACTTCACTTGCCTTCTGTGGGTTAGTCAGCATCGTCAACAAAAGTTTTCAGTGTAAAGCCAGCAGATTAACAGCCTAAAGCCATGTGATTTGAAGCAGATGTCTATCTGTACAACCAAATCCACATCAATGAACCAGATCCATTATGTCAGGGTTTGTCATGTATACAAAAGAACATGGTCCATTCATGACTCTGAGGGGTCTCTGCTAATTGTGGCACACCAAAAGAATAGTCTGTCTCGCAGGAAGTGCATTTAAAATACATTTAGAGATCGTTAGGACAGTTTAATTTGCTTGACCTCTTTGAATCATCAAGCTGAATGATCAGAGAGAATTAATGGGGGCAAGCTGAAGGCTAAAATATATTTTATACATTCACCATGTTATTCAGTTTTCTCTTTTGCGGGATGCAAATTAGCCAGAGTGTTTCAAATAATCATTCTCAATATTCTCTTTAAAGAGCATGTGTGTAGAAGATTCATGGCATTTGATCAAACACCTGCACATGCTGTTCATACATAAGATAAAAAAACTAAAACTGATGTAAATGACCACAAGCAATTTTTACAAATCAACATTGAAAGGGGATGTGGTAAGTGGTAAGTGAAAAAAAAAATACATCAAATATATGGTTATAAAATATTCAACACTGGATATGAATAATTGCAGATTTTATTTAAATAATCTAAAGTGCATTATAATTGGTAAGGTTAACATATTATACGAGTAAAGAACTGTACCCCACTATCTTACATCCGTCTCTAGAAGCTCTACACACAAGTGAAGTTGGTGAGAAGTACAGAAATACAATCTGAATAAAAACTAATTATTTATTAGAGTGCCACTAAAACAGAACACTGTGTTTTAGTGGCACTCTATGAATAGCAAGTTTAAAAAGTTGTGATTTTTCTGAGTTGTTTTACAATTAAAGATGCTTTGATGCAAAGTTTGAGAGCTACAGTCAGAACAATGCAAGGTTCTGGAAATGATTTCCTAAAACTAGCTCCCCAGCTCGTGATTCTGTAGCCTAAATATCACTTTGTATTTGGCTCCATGGTAATGATCAACAGTTTTGTATCCCCTGCAGCCTTCCAGCTTGTGTTTACCACCTCGCTCCCAGCTCCGCAGCATTCATTATGTCATGTAAAATTAACAAGGAAAGCTCCAGTCACAGCTGCTGCCAACTCAGCCAACACAATACCTCTGTCAGTGGAAAAACCAACAAAATAAAAGAAAAACTATGGTTGATGTTTCTCAGATTTGTAAAAAATGCATTATGTGTATGAGCGGATATGTATGAGTCAGTATTTATGTGTAAAAATACATACAAAGTACTGTAGGACATTTATTACACTTATATATGCCATATGGGAGTCAGTCTCCCCACCATCACAGACATTTACACCTCCAGATGCAGAAAAAGAGCCACCTGCATCATAAAG
>JBBPBX010009640.1:46414-59650 GCA_038048925.1 Garcialebias charrua | reverse complement strand
CACAAAAAAAAAGAAACCGTCCAGATGACATACTGAAAATAGTTGGATTTTATACCTGGATTATTGAGCATGGACTTTGGTGTAACATAAAGCAGACATTTAGTTGTTTTCGTCTCTGTGAGGTGAGGATCCTCCACCTTCAGTGTATCCTCTAATCTTCACACAACAGAACATCTTATAAACCACTTAAGGAACCCTGACGTTGAGCTCTTTTTCACTTAAGATCTTTTATTTGGGCACAGAGGTGATGATGATGATGCAGCTCCTCAACAGGAATCCTGTCTTACTGCTCTGCAGTCCCACACCTGCCCACTGTGGTTATTATGTACACTGTTAATGTAAACCTGCAAATCAACACACGTCAGTTCCTGCTCTGCCTCCAGGTCTGCACAAAGATCCAACCTTCTGAAATATATTTCTATCAGTATTACATTACACCCACTATGCTCCATTATTTGTATACACTTAATTCTGCCTTATAATGTGAAATGTGACACTAGGCAGAACGTTTTTCTCTCGGGCTTTGTTTTCACTAGGGAACAGTTACACGCCTGCACATGCAACACACCCAACATTTGATGATTGACATACAGAGCTGATAGCTTGTTGGCTGAGAGGCGGATCACTCACAGAGTAGGGGAAGTTCTAGGGCGGTTCCAAGGCGGTTCGGTTCCAGGATTGGTCCCACGAGGCGATGACGTCATCTAGAGGTATAAAACCGTGGTCCGCCTTCGAAGATGTGTGTGTTGGACTGTGCTGGAGTCAGGTCTGTTGTCTGCTGTAAGGTTTATTCTTATATGTACAACAAACCTACATAGAATTTGCACATTCGTTTCAGAGCTTCCTTCAACCTTTTGAATTAACACTTCAGTTCAAACATCAGGGTGACTCCAGCATTTCAACCTCTGCATCTGATTTCCAATAAAACCATTAATGTCCTGACAGTTTGTTTTGCATTTATGCTGATGCAGCAGAAAGTGCTGGTGTTTTTGTGTCTGCTAATGTGTAAAAACTAATGAGAATAAGCTGTTTTGTGCTCAGTGTCAAGGAGTAAACTCTGATATACAAGCATGTTTAAATCTGCTGAGCATTGCTGCCGTCTTGTTAGTGTGCAGATGTTGATTAAAACACAATACTTAAAGCCCAATTACCTCTAACCGAAGCAAATCCCCGGCCTCAATACGTCCAAATAATAATCTTTCATTTCTAATCTGACTTTTACATCTGCACGTGTTTCACAGGACTGACTAAGTAGAAGTATGCAAAGAAAACACAATTTATTATTTAACCTGCCCATTTTTTATCATGTAGCCTTTATAAAATAAACAAAGAACCAAATATGGCTGAAACGCCACAATTTAAGACGCGCAACTAATTAAGCAGCACTTTGACAGACATTTAAAGACAGTTCATTTTCTTGTTGAATATTATCTTTGTACACCATCTCATATATTATGAGATTTCTGATTACTGTATTTTCCACCGTACACATCACACTGTCGTATAAGTCACATCAGTCCAAATATGTCTAATAAAGTGGAAAAATACATTGCTTTGCCATATACGTTGCATCTATTACGCATCACCACTGACAACCCGGAAACGTGGGCCGGTGTTGTGCCAAAAATCGATTGGCAGCCAAATGGCGACCAAGGGAACGTGCAGGGGAAGTTTTTAACAATTATAACACTTAAAAACAAATTTTTGTTAGCTCAAAATTACAGTAAAAGTGTGTCTCAGTCTAACTTTTTCTTAATAAATGCACTTGGACAGTCAAATCAGCTGCATTTCAAAAGTATTCGCTGGAGGAAATCAGGAAGGAGGAACGCTGCGCATTTCTTTGAAATTTAACAAGATAAGCACCTAAAACTATTATTTGTTTGCTCGACATTATAGTAAAGGTGTTTCTCAGTGGAACTTTCACTTAATAAATGCACTTTAATGGTCAAATTAGCTGCATTTCACCAAGGCGGCGCAGCAAAATGAAGCTGATTTGACGATTACTCCATGATCCCGGAGCTGGATGAAGGTGGCAGACTATGGCAAGCCGATTGTGTCATTCATAGCCACTATTACATGACACATTGGCATGCCATACTACTCGAGTGCCATCTAGCGTCTGGAAATGGTAGTGTTCAATATTTTCTATGTCAGAATGAATGAAAACGGTCATATCTCAGCCAAAATTTTGTTTATAAATATGGTTAAAAAATCCTTAAATAAGTCACTTTGGTGTATAAGTTGCAGGGAATGCAAATTATGCAAAAAAAACTGTGACTTATAGGCTGGAGAATACAGTATTTATTTGACTTTCCTGCCCAAACATTTTGATATCCATGCTTCTTGACCTACTTTAACTTGTTTTTACTTTCAAATTTTCTCTGACACTGTTGCATGAATAAATACAAGTTCACATATGTTCCCTGAATAAATATGAGTACCGGTACACACCCATGTGCACCTCGTGTGACTGAGACCATGTAGTCTGACCTTCTGTGCACCTGTCAGCAGGACGTTCCACAGATACGTCATCTTTCTGCTGAAGGTCTTGTGCATCAGATGCAATCGGCCCAACATGACATCCATCGTTTTCATCAGCGCAGTTAACTAAATGCGTCTCGACCAGCCGAGTGTGAAAAGCTTTGCCTCCAATCTGTGTAGCAGCCGTCAGCAGATGATGGATGATGTGGCCCTCACGCCTGAGCAGCTGGACATCAACTAACGTTCAAAGTGGGGACAGTGAACGCAGCATGAGCTTCGTGCTGAGTGATGCACAAATGAGCAGCCTCGCGACAAAACCTCAGCTCCAGTCAGGTGATTTATCAGACAGGTGAGATGTTGTTGGTGACTGAGCTCCCTTTGGAAAGATTCAGGCTGTAATAAAAAGAGAAACAGAACCTGATGCAACAACTTAAAGTTTACACAAAACTTATTTATTCTGGTTTTAGAAATAAACACAATTTTAAAAAAGAGCTACAAATATGGCCTATAGTGTCTAGTGTGCATTCTGAGAGGTGAGTTTTATTTATTTATTTTTTCGGCTGCTCCTTTTTTGGGGGGTCGCCACAGCGAATTAACTCATATGAAGACTTGGAGATTGTTTTTACGCCGGATGTCCTTCCTGACACAACCACAAGATTTATTAGCTAAAAATGGCATAACCGGAGGCATCATGTCACCAGTTTCTGCTCCTTACTGGGTCAGTGTTGAGAGCATCACTCATCTTTGTGGGCTTCAGCTGGTGGATCAGATTGTTATTGTTGTTTTTTTTACTCGATAAAATCAGATTATTATTATTTTTATTAGTTGTGTTTTGCGAGGAAAATATCACAACAACCACATGTTAAAGAATATTAACTCAGATGAAAAAGAAAATAATCTGATATTTTCTTGGGGGTGCTAAGGAGGTGCTGTGACTTTTACAGGGGGGGCTATAGCACCCCCTAGCTCCCCCTGGAGCCGCCTCTGAACCACAGACCACCGAGCTACCACAGCCCTCTGCGTGGAGCAGAGAGCTGCCATCTAGGGTGCCTGGGGGAGCAGATGGTGGGGTTGAGGGCCTTGCTCAAGGGCCCAAAGTGAGGCAAATGAGGGTGGAGAAAGGTGTGGGTGTTTCACCTTTTTCACCCACATTTTGATGTTGTTGGCCCAGGGAGTCGAACCGGCGACCTTCTGATCACAGGTCCGCCTTCTCTAACCACTGCGCCACACTCCCACATTCTGAGAGCTGAATGACAGCTGAAATTTATCGAAGAAGCTGAAACTGCATTGTGAAAGCTAAAATAAGCAGAATGACGGCTAAAAGGAGCAAAATGTCAGTTGAGCGTGGCAAAATGTTAGCTAAAAGTTTAAAAGCCTCTAGTTTAAAGTGTCAAAAGTCGAGAAAGCAAAAAGCTAAACGTCTAAAAGGCTTACTAAAAGCTAAAGAAATACAACAGTTCAAAGTAGCAAAACACCAGCTAAAAGGTCAAACTAACAAAATATTAGCTGAAAATAAAATGTACCATATGACTAGTTTAAAGCTAAAATAAAAGAGCACAAGGCTACCTAAAAATAGCAATAGTGCAGCTAAAAGTACAAAAAAACTAACTAAATCTCACTAAAGGACAACTAAAAGCAAAAAAAATTGCTAGCTAAAGTGGCAAAAGGTTAGCTAAAAGTTAAAAAGCCATTTTTTAAAGCATCAAAAGTCAAGCAAGAAAAAAGCTAAATGCCAAAAAGGCTTGCTAAAAGCTAAAGAAATGCAACAGTAGTTCAAAGTGGCAAAACACCTGCTAAAAGCTAAAACTAACAAAATATTAGCTGAAAATAAAATGTACCATATGACTAGTTAAACGCTAAAAATAACAGTTAGCTAACAAGAGCACAAGGCTACTAAAAATAGCAAAAGATCAGCTAAAAGTATTTAAAAAACTAACTAAAAGTCACTAAAGGCTAACTAAAAGCTAAAAAAAAAGCTTGCTAAAGTGGCAAACGGCTAGCTAGAAGTCAAAAGTAGCAAAGGGCTGTCAAAATGCTAAAAGTAGCAGAACAGTGGCTAAATGATAAAAGTAGTATAAGGATGCTGAATAAAGCACGCGGATCCTGCAGCAGATTTCAAAGAGAACAACTTTTCTGGAGTTTAGAGATCTTCATGTATTTAAAGGTGGAACTATTGTCATGTTGTGAACAACGTTCACTCTTTTGAAAAGTGTCTAAGTTACACAAACCAAAAGTCAGAGCTGACAGCATGCTGAAGCTAACCCTGAATGAGCTGAACCTTTTGACATGTGGACAACTAAAAATGCACAAAGCATTCAGAACTGTGGAAGCCCATTTCCGCCACAAAATTAAATAAAATAGCAAAAATTATCTCAAAATAATGAGATAGTATCTCATTATACAGTAATGAGATAGTATCTCATTATTCTAAGATACTATCTCAAATTAATGAGATACTATCTCAAAATAATGAGATACAATCTCAAAATAATGAGATACTATCTCAAAAATAATGAGATACTATCTCAAAATAATGAGATACTATCTCATTATTTTGAGATACTATCTCAAAATAATGAGACACTATCTCATTATAATGAGAAACTATCTCATTATTTTGAGATGGTATCTCGTTATTTTGAGATACTATCTCAAAATAATGAGATACTATCTCAAAATAATGAGATACTATCTCATTATAATGAGATAGTGTCTCATTATTTTGAGATACTATTTCATTATTTTGAGATAGTATCTCATTATTTTGATATACTATCTCAAAATTATGAGACAGTATCTCATTATTTTTGTGATAGTATCTCAAAATAATGAGACATCTCAAAATAATGAGATACTATCTCATTATAATGAGATACTATCTCATTATTTTGAGATACTATCTCAAAATAATGAGATACTATCTCATTGAGATACTATCTCGTTATTTTGAGATAATTTTTGCTTTTTTTTTAATAGAGTGGCGGAAATGGGCTTCCAAGAAAAGATGAGACAGAACTGTATTGATCCAGCAAAAGGCAAACGACAGGAGCTGAATCAACAAGTCCACGACTCTGAGAAACGACACACTTCATGCCTTGTGCACGCAGTAAGCTGCGCCAACAGGAAACTCTTGATGATTCTAACGAACAAAAATAAAACTCAACTGCAGTCTGACGTGTCGGCCTGCCAACAGACACGGTCAACCTGCCGATTGTCAATTTGCCTGTAGCAAACAAAGAATATTTAAATGTACAGTATTTTACGAGATGTTTGCGCACACGTTGTTGGCTGAGCTCCCTGAGCGTGAAGTCAGAGGTGAGTGTCTCAGGGATCGAGTGGCAGTTCCGTTAAACTCAGTACAAACTGGCAAACAGAGAAGAAGAAAAAAAACTGGATGGGACATTCCTAAGTTTTATTAAATGTACTCAAGTGAGCTCACGTGAAAGATTTGGTAAATGTTTTACGCCGGATGTCCTTCCTGACCCGACCTAGGCTCACAACCAGCAGCCTCGGGGTTAGAAGACTGCAGCAGTGGCGATTTTAGCCTTTTTTTGTGGGGGTCCTCAAGAACCCCTAAATTTGATCTCAGCACCTCTGAAAAATGAAGAAACCATCATTTGTTCATTTATTCATTCATTCAACCTTTATTTATACAGGTTAGTCTCATTGGGATTTTTTTAAGAACCTCACCAAAGTTCATGCTCAATAATCCAGGTAAAAATCCAACAATGTTCAGTCAGGTCATCTAGACGGTTTCTTTCTTTCTGAGACATTTTGTCCTTCATCCAAAGGACTTCTTCAGTCGGAGGAGCCACCAAACAAAACTGATTCCCCACAAACAGCTCACTCCATAGTGGAGAAAAACTCTGTTTGCTGGTGATAAGATGGACAGCAAACTGTTTTTTCCCATGGAGTATGCTGTTTGTGGGATTCAGTTTGTTTGGTGTCTTCTCAGATTGAAGAAGTCCTTTGGATGAAGGATGAAACGACTCAGAAAAAAAAAAAGAAACTATCCAGATGACCTGACTGAGCATTGTTGGAAGGAAACTCAGTTCTCAAATCTTAGATTCACCTAAATATTTCGTAAATTTGAAATAAACATGGAATAAATGATGACAGTCTTAAACGGGCCAATAAAATCTATGATTTTTGTTTTTGTTTTGCATGTGTCAGATCCTCACCCCCACCTGTCAATCAATCCAGTGCGCTCATCAGCAACTGACCAATCAGCTATCTCAACTTGTCCCAATTTAAACGCACTTACCTGCAGGAGCTCCACCCCCTTTTCCTCTTGACAACAACGTCAGCATTACAAACTCTAAGCAGTCCGAGGTTAACGGTTAAATTAAAGGTTAGTGCTTAAAGCAGGTTGTGTTTTGTGTGTTTTGTAAGTAGATATGCACGTTCTGGTTGCACAAGTTTAGTTTTATGATCCTTTAAAAGTCCCATTTGTGACTGAGCTCCTCGTTTACAGCCACCCTGAACACACCTGATCTCGTAAGCTAAGCATGGTCGGGCCTGCTTAGTACCTGTACTTGGATGGGAGGCTGCCTGGGAGTACCAGGTGCCGTAAGCTTTTGCTCTTCTCAAAATCCACACCATGGTGTGTTGTTCAAGCCAAGAGCCATTGTCAGTACTGGGGGCTAAGCACCCCTAAAGGTCAGATCCTATAATCGCCACTGGTTTGCAACACTTAACCTGAGCTCCTGCAGCCCCAGAGAGGTATATGTAATATGATCTCTGTCTATGATAAAAGGTAAGGCTTTGCTTATTTCAGCAAGACAATGCTAAACCACATACTGCATCCATGACTTGGTGGTGGAAGAGTCTAGGTCCTGTTTACAGTCTGGACCTGTCAACAACAGAAAGAATCAAAGTCAACTTTATTGTCAAAACTGCAATATGTACAGTACAGGACATACACAGGATTGAAATTGCATTTCTCTCTGTCCCTTGGTGCAACAGTAAACATTTAAACACTAAACACTAAAACATTTAATAAACATAAGCATAAAATGAAATAATAAAAGTGTAATACTGTCCTGAGTTTTTGCATAGTAGTTTTTGCATAGTAGTAGAGTCAGAGAGTCTTTATTGTCATTTGCACCGCATGTGGTACATGAGATGAAAACGAGATTATGTACACGAGGTCCCAGTTACATCCAACAACAAATGAAAGAGAAAAACAGTAATAACATCTAGAATTAACTAAGAAAAACATCAACTAGTAATACACTAAGCCTAATATAGTGGGAATAAACAGCAGCACGAACATGAGTTTGTATGAGCAGATAGTAGTATGAAAGTATGAAAAGTTACACCAACACTAAACCACTAAACATTTAATAAACATAAGCATAAATGAAATAACAAAAGTGTAATACTGTCATGAGTTTTTTGCATAATAGTATAAAAGTGTAAAAAGTATATCTATAAAATAAAATGAAAGTTCTGGCATTGACATTTGTAATAGAGTGACAAAGCAGCATATGAAGTTTATGTGAATGAGAATGTGGCCCATCATAAAAAAAAAGAAGAGCTAGGACCGTTAAACAGCTAGAATCCGACACCAAGTGTTTAATATGAGCCGGATCCTGCAGGAACAGGAGCTGGTGACTCTCTTGTTTTGACAGGGTGCGTTCCTGTAACTGTTTTCTTGGCTCTGGTAACTCTCAGGCTTACGAATAATAAAGTTATGAACACATTTGACTGCCTTGAACGAACAAAACTCATGTTGGATGCGTAAACTGAAAATAATTACATAAACACTCATTTTAAACACAACAACCTTCCTAACAAGCTTCCTAATATCACATCAGAGCTGAATCAGAATCAGGATAAGCTTTATTATCATTGCACCGAGATACGAGAACATGTACAGTTGTCCGGGATGGACGCAGCGCACGAAGCTGCTTCAATTAGCGTGGCCTTTCTTCTGCTCCTTCAAGTAAGCATTTCTGCGTCTACCCTTAAAAAACCTCCATCCCTAAATTTACAGTCTTGGGCAATTTGATTAAAAATACAAAAATATGAATAAACAGCACAACTAAATTGAAAATCAGTTTTACAGTTTAAGTGGGTCATTAATATTTTTTTTATTATTTATTAAAAAATATGAGAGAAATGTTTGTTGGTAATCACATACACATGAAGGCAGTTGCATTGGAAATAGTACCGTATTTTCTGGAATATAGGGCACACCTGAATATAGGTCGCACTGTCCAATTATTGCCCAACATTTGGAAAAATCCATATACTGTATAGGTCGCACCTGAATATAGGTCGTCAAAATGTGGACCGTGTTTAGCTCTGCTGCAAATGTCTGCCACAGGAGCGCACAGCAAGGCTTTTAAGAAGATTAACACTTAAAAACAATTATTTGTTTGATAAAAATTATAGCAAATATGTGTCTGAGCTGAACTTTTCTTTAATAAATGAATAATTTTAGCAGGATAAACACCTAAAAATATATATTTGTTAGCTGACATTATTGTAAGAGTGTGTCTCAGTTTAATTTTTGTTAATAAATGATTACAAATCAGCTTATTTTATAAAAAAGCCATAAATAGGTTGCACCTGAATATAGGTTGCAGGACATGCAAAAATGATAAAAAGCTGCAACCTATATTCCGGAAAATACGGTACTGGACGGGTGTTAGGATGCTTGAGAGAAGTGAAGCATGCTCTATTCACACAAGTGGAGCTGTTGGTCAGGCTACTTCATGTTGTTCTCTAAGATAGTTATTGAGTCAAGTGTTTACTTATGTAGGTAAACATAGATGTTTAACAACCTGTTAAAATACACCAGAATGCAGGAAATGGCATCTACTTTATTTAAAAAAATTCTGGGAAAGGATCCCCAGAGCCCCCCACCACTATTTGTGTTCGGGCATAGTTTGGTTTACAAATAGACTATATGCCACGGGGGGTCGTGATGTACTTCCGGTAAATTACAACCCACATCCGCCACTTCCGGTTCCTATCTGCCGTTGTTGTTAGTGTTAGCTCCTAGTAGCAGACCATGACAACGACCCGAAACGGGAAGCGGCTGCGCGCTACTGGCACTACAAGTGAGTTCCGTTGTGTCCGCCCACCGGTGGGTACAGCTGTTCCGTTCCCCCGCCGAGAGGGGATTAGAGCGACAATGGATCACGGCTATCCGAAGGGGAAACGTCGCTATAGATTTATATAGATTTATATGTGTATAGAGTTATTATTGGTGTGTATGTAGATGTTTTATTAATTGTATTTACTCATTTATGTTCGAGTCATTCCCGCTAACCGGAAGTGCGCCGTCTGGGTAATGAATGCGGAAGTGCTGGAACGGGAGTCCGTGGCATATAGTCTATTAAGCACTGCCTACATCAGACCAAAAAAATGAGACATTACCTCCAAAACCTCCAGCTGTTGGTCTCCTNTTTGGGACTCGTCAGCGTGGTGGAATCAATCTGGATGAGGATCCATAGCATGGATCAGTGGAAAGGATTCCCACAATTGAACCGTATTGGATTGGATCGTCCAGATGGACATTCAAGGCTGCAGGAAAAGTAAGCTGTCTGCCTGAAGAAAATCAACAATCAAGCTTATCTAAATCTGACTCCCCAAACAGCCTTGGAAATGGGCTGACTATCAAATTTCTCCTGGGTCATGAGCAACCGAGGACAACAATTGCATCTATCGCACCCCCTCCCCAGAGAACTTTCTATGAGCGCTTATCAGAAATGCTGGCTGGAAACATCTCAGAACTGTGGTTGATCTGAACAAGGCTCGTGGACTAAATCTCACCGCCTGGACCTCAAATGCATATGTAAATTGTCTTAACTGTGCTTGCTGGTAGAGTTTTTTGATGTCTCATATCGTGTCAACAAGATGTGAAAGATCTTTTTTGTAATACCACTATCTACCCTCATGGTTCTTCTCCTTTTTCATATCTAAGATTATCATTCTGATAAGGAATGAGATGGCCGCGCTGATAATCAGCTGCAGCTTCGTACACTTAGTCCAGCTTTAGGATGACTGTGTGTACATGTTCCCATTGTACTTTGGTGCAATGTCAATAAAAAATATTCTGATTCTGATTCTATCCTGTGTGAAATGTGGAGCTGCCATCAAATTCAAAACAAGGTTTTACCTAAAACTGGTTCAGGTTTCAAACCGAATGTCCACTACGTTTCATCGTGTGTAAAACGGGTGTTCACTGAAAACTGCAGTTAAACTTTTACACTCAATTTAAAGAACAAGTTGTTTTCTTGGTTCTGCATCATCCCAGGAAGGCAACTAAAACTGGGAGCAGTGGTGCAGAGGTTAGAGAAGGTGGAGCCTGCGAACAGAAGGTCGCCGGTCCGATTCTCCGGACTGACCAGTGGCGTTCCGTCCTATGAGCGAACTGTGCCGCTGCACAGGGCGCCATCCAGCAGGGGGCGCCATAAGAGGAGACCCCGCTCCTCGTTTTTTTATTTATTTAAATCTTTTACAACTTTTGTTTTTAACAACATAACACAGAACACTACCGCTCTGCTCCTGGGCCGCCCCACCCTTAATTTATTCACATGTCCTCAGTTTAATCACCGCAGCAGCTGCTGGGTGCATTTCCTCAACCCAGGTCGTCCGCCCCCTCCACTTTCACTTTCGTTTTTACGGAGGTGACACTACGTGCGGTCAGTGGAAAGATGGAAGAGAGGAAGAGTGAAGAGAAAGATTAAAAAGAGAGAGGCTCTGGAGACAGACACAGCTAAATGTGCAAACATTGACACATTTTTCACTCAAACAGCTGCAGTTTGTTAATGAGAGATCAAACAGGTGAGACATGCTGTTGAATTTTGCTGCAAAAAACCATTCAAGTTAATTATCAAGTCAATGAATTTTGTGGTGTGTGGCATTGTGACATAACATACTGTTAAATAATTTAAATAATATTATATGAGGATGAAACTGGCCTGAATTGATCATAAGTCTTTGTAAAAAGGGGAGATTTGTGCAGTTATGGCAATTTTTTAAACGTGATTTAGTGTCAGGAGTGATGAGGGGATTGTTCCTGTCAGTATGAAGGAACAGGTGAGCTGTTTTAACTGTGTGTGAACAAACAAGCATTAGTTCCAATATAAACACTTTCTAAACGACAGTAGTGACATTGTTATCATTAAAAGTAAGATAATAAATACATAAAGCAATGAAAGGGAATAGTATGAAAGTAATATGAAATAAGCCTGCATATTTTACCATTGAAAATATATTAATTGGTCAAGTCAAAATGTGTTCATATCAAATGTGCTAAATCTATACAGATAATTGTTCTGATGCAGGCTCAGTAAATGTACAGTCCTCTGGACAGATTCTTCTTTGTATCCAAAAGACTTCTTCAGTCTGAGGAGCAGTGACAAACTCAGTCATCGTTCCTCCTTATGGAGAGGAACGATGGTTTGAGAGAGGAGTAAAGGAGGCCATCTTTGTGAAAAGAAACCGTCCATCATTAAACAGAGGTGGAGGCCTCCATGTTCAACTGTCCACCTCTCACAATGCTGTTATTGCTAGTATCTTACTGTTCATATAAAATATTTGATAATGTTCTTATAGAAACAATTCTTGAGTAATGTTCATAATGTGTTAATGCTACATGTTTGTCTCAGGCTACTTCTTGTTCTGCCATTAACTCATTATTGAATAGTTTATATATGTAGGTAAAACTAGATGTTGAACAACCCATTAAAATACACCAGAATGCAGGAAATGGCATCTATTTTATTCAAAATTTTCTGAGAGAGGACCCCCACTGGCAACCTAGCCGGGGGGGGGGGGCATTGGGGTTGCTCGCACAGGGCGCCAAATAGGCTAGGACCGCCTCTGGGACTGACAACATCAAAATGTGGGTGGAACAGGTGAAACGCCCACATTTGCCCCCACTCTGAGCCCTTGAGCAAGACAGACCAGTTTGGGAGCAGGCGGTTGGGGTTAAGGGCCTTGCTCAAGGGCCCAGAGTGGGGCAAATGAGGTTGGAGAAGGTGGGGCCTGTGATCGGAAGGTTGCCAGTTTGATTCCCCCGGACCGACAACATCCATTGGCCCCACTCTGTGCCCTTGAGCAAGACCCTTAGCCCCCATCATCTGCTCCCAAACAGGTCCATCTTGGAGAGCCCTCGTGACTCACTGAGACTTCCTGTATGAATAAAGTTTAAATAAAATCAACGGCAGAGAATTAGATTTGAATCTACCTCCACATAATTCCATCATAAATCTTCTTCCCAACAGTTATTAGGGAAGTTTGGCAGATTGCTCCTCCAAAAGTGGACGTCCCCTCAACGTCCTCCTTGTCATCTCACGACGTGCTGGGAGGCAACGTGCGAGCCGGCTAATCGCCCGTAATTGGAAGTGATGGCAGAGAGCACGCCGTGGTGATAAATTACTGGCGGTGGAGCTGCGAGAGCAGCAGGTAGGCAGCAGCTGCTGCAGGTGCTGAGCTGCTGACGGTTGGCTTCCTGCTGGTGTTCCTGTGTAAAACACAGAGAAACGCTCTCGTCTCAAAGGCCCACGTGGATGTGAAGAATTAGCATGAAAGACGGCGGTCGTGTATCTACTGGAGGGCTTGTGTACTGGAAAATGGAAATGATTGTGAGATGAAGGAGGTTTTATTTGGAGCTCTGGGACACTCTGAGTCAGGAGACGTTCTGTAGACGCAGCTCACGCAGGAGCTCTTTCTGCTCTGAGAGAATCTCATCTCATCTCTGTGTCTAATCGAAGTGACGGTCACGCCGGTTATTCA
>JBBPBX010009640.1:0-46341 GCA_038048925.1 Garcialebias charrua | reverse complement strand
TTTTGTTGTCTTTTAATTGTACTTTTCAAATCATTGCCTGTGACTGCTCCTTGTGTAACATCTCAAACGATGAAGTCGGAGGTTCAAACTCAGAGGGATTTATTTCAGTGACCCTGATGATCAAAGTTCATCCTTTCCTGTCATTTAAGAAATAACATCCACTGGTCTAAACGACTAAATGCTCAGTCTGATGATCAAAACATATACAAACTGTTGTTTGACGACAGAATGTGATTTATTATTTTAGTAAACTCAATTTATTCTCATAAACCACAGAGCATTGAACAAATGAGGGGGTGAAAATCAGAAAACTATCTTCAGCTCCATTAAACTGAATAGTTTTAAATGGGCCAAATTAAATGTTACAGGAGTAAAATTCAGGTTTTACATATTTGGTCACTCTAAAAAAACACATTTTAATTTCAATGAGACGTTTTCCTGGATAAATAAAGGACATATGTCTAAAAAAGCTAAGTCTGGTCCTCTGGACATTCAAAAAACAAAACAAAGCCAAAAAAACTGTAGAAACATTTCGTCTTTCCAGCTGGAAGGATTTTTACTGAAACCTTTTTTTTACTTTTGTACATTTGTTATGATGTGTAACCATGGCAACAATGCAATTTTCACAACTGGGAGCAGCTGATTAACATCTCAAAGCTCAAATATCTCAACTACAGCCCCAAATTCCAATTGAGTTGTAAAAAAGGCACCATGGATGCATCTCCGTCTACCTGGTAGCAGCGAGACTGTGATGACCCCACATTAACGCACACTCTCTAGAGTCTGGAAGGATTTGAAAGAAATCTTTAAGTCCTACAACAACGAGAGACACGTCAGGGAGAGAAGACAAAAATCTGAAAGTTATGCACCATAATTCATGTTCCCTGAAGGAAGGGAATGAGATGCAACATGCTTGCTATGGAAATTGCGCCCCGCGCGATTACCTGAAGGAATACATTCACGCCTTTACGGCTAGGGCGTCAGCGTCGCGCCAGAGACCCCGCCCTCTGGGTATTTAAGCGGCTGACGCCCATCCATCTTTCTCCAAAATTGCACTTCACCGAGCTTTCAGCATTGAAAAGGGCCAGATATGTTGCACCTCGTTCCCTTCCTTCAGGGAACATGAGTTATGGTGCATAACTTTCAGTTCCCTTTCAGTCAAGTTCTCTCGGTGCAACATACTTGCTATGGGAACGTAATTCATTCACGCCCTTGAAATGCTCAGCAAAATGCATGTGAGAACATCCACCTTAAAAAGGCAGGTATTTCCCAGCTGCTTTCTACAAGGTATGTAGAGAGCACAGGCTGAGAAGAACAAATGCCAAATGTAAAGAACATCAATTTGATGTTTCAACTGGGCATAAAGATAAACAACACCAGCTAGAGAGAGCCTAAGCGTGCTCTACTAGTGTGAGTACTCATCATCTCCTTTTTTTCTCTGGAACAACCTGAGAAACAGGAGGAGCAAGGGACCCATTACGTCACAAGTAATTGGGTGACAAATGTGGATGTAGAAAACCCAAATCAAGCACAGGGTAGCCTCCCAAGTCCCTAGGGTGAAAACTTTTTTTTTTTTGTAGATGTCAAATTCAAGATCTTTTTTATTGAATTTTTTCCTTTTTTTTCAAACAACAACAACAACAACAACAACGGGAAAAACAACAACAGTCAATTTGAGTTGTAACATGTACATTATAATCCACACCAAAGGGAGAAAAAATGAAAATAAAAAAAATTATAATAACATAGAAAATAATCCCTACCCAATCACTGCCAAAAGAAAAGGGAAAGAAATAAGTAGAAGGTAAAATAGCCAAGAGACTGCATTAACCCGAATGAGTTGTGTTGTCAGAGAGACTGGAACAGATTCAGGAAAGGTCCCCAAACATTCTCAAATTTACCCGCTTTCTGTTGGAGTGTGAATCTGATTTTCTCCAGCTTTAAACAGGACATGATGTCAGCCAACCACTGAGCGTGAGTGGGTGGAGACGGTTCTTTCCACCTAAGCAAAATAGCTCGTCTGGCCAGGAGAGAGGTGAACGATATTACATGTTGTTGGTTTTTATTCAGGTTTGTCATGCCCTCTACAAGACCAAACAGAGCAATCAGTGGGTCAGGGTTCAGACGTGTATCTAGTACACGTGATAAAGTCTGAAAGATTTCCCGCCAATATTTGTTCAGAGATGGGCAAAACCAAAACATATGGGAGAGAGAGGCTTCAGCATGTTTGCATCTCACACAGTATGGGCTGACATCAGGATACATAGAGGACAATTTCAGTTTAGAGATGTGAGCTCTGTGCACCACTTTAAATTGTATTAGACAATGTCTAGCACAGAGAGAACTGGAGCTCACCAGTTTGAGTATGGAGGTCCAAGAGTCCTCTGAAATAGAGGAGCCGAGATCCTCTTCCCAAGCAGCTTTGATTTTATCTGAGGAAGCACGCTTCAAATCCAATAGTTTACTGTAAATGAATGAAATGGACTGTTTTTTATTTGGGTCTAAAGAAAGAATAGTGTCAACAATACTGCTATCAGTTGAAATGGAGAGGTTGGACAAATGAAGAGTAATAAAGTGCCGTATTTGGAGATACCTAAAAAAATTGGACTGGGGAAGACTAAATTTTTCACATAGTTGTTGAAATGAAGCTAAAGTGTTATTGAGAAACAAGTCATTGAAGCGTACTATACCCCTTCTTTGCCATTCTTTAAAAACAGAGTCCTGAGATGAGGGTTTGAAAAGTTGGTTAGACATAATAGGACTATAAAGAGAGAGACTAGGGAAATCAAAATATTTACGAAATTGTGCCCAGATTTTTAGTGAGTGTTTTATAACTGGATTTATAACAGTTGTAAGTGGTGGAAGCGGGAGTGAGGATCCCAAGAAAGCCACGGAGGACCATTTCCCAGAACACTGTGACTCCATCTCTACCCAGTCAGGGCTGTCAGGCCTGTTGTAATAGAATGACCAGAATGCTAGACAGTGCAAGTTTGCTGCCCAATAATAAAAGCGGAAATTTGGAAGGGCAAGACCGCCTGCGGCCTTAGTTTTTTGGAGATGTGTCTTATTTAAGCGTGGACGTTTTCCTTGCCACAGATATGATGAAATGATGGAATCTAACTGAACAAAGAATGAACCAGGGATAAAAACAGGAATATTTTGAAAAAGATATAAAAACTTAGGTAAAGTGACCATCTTGACTGAGTTAATACGGCCTGTGAGGGAAATGGAAAGCGGTGACCATCGGGATAATGCCTGCTTTGTCTGATTCAACAGAGAGACAAAGTTTTCTTGATATAAATCTTTATACCTCCTCGTAACTGTAACACCCAGGTAAGAGAATTTTGTCTTCTCAATTTTAAGAGGCCATTTACCAAAGTCAAGAGTCTGCGCCAGGGTATTGACAGGGAAAATTACACTTTTACTCAGGTTTAATTTGTAACCAGAATTTATTCCAAATTCCTCAAGTAATGATAAAACGGAGGGCAGCGTGTCAGTCGGATGAGAAATGAAAAGTAAAAGGTCATCAGCATAAAGGGAGACCTTGTGCTCCATATCGCCTCTCCAGATTCCTGAAATTGTGTCACAGGACCGCAAAGCAGTGGCAAGAGGTTCAATTGCCAGGTCAAAGAGCAGAGGGCTCAGTGGGCATCCCTGGCGAGTTCCTCGATGTAGACTGAAGGGTTTTGATATCTGAGAGTTGGTACGAATGGTTGCGGTGGGATGTGAATAAATTAATTGCACCCATGTAATGAAATTGGGGCCAAAACCAAATTTGTCAAGAACATTAAACAAGTAGTCCCATTCAACCCGATCAAATGCTTTCTCCGCATCAAGGGAAATAACACACTCAGGAACAGTATCCGAAGGAGAATAAATAATGTCCAAAAGGCGTCTGACATTAAAAAAGGAGTGCCTGCCTTTAATGAATCCAGTCTGGTCTTTTGATATGATGAAAGGAAGGATCTTTTCCAACCTTTGAGCAAGAACTTTGGCTAAAATTTTGGCGTCTGTATTTAAAAGGGAGATTGGTCGATAAGAGGAACAGTGAGTTGGGTCTTTTCCTTTCTTTGCAATGAGGGTAATGCAGGCCTCTAAAAAAGATTTCGGAAGGGATCCTTGGTCAAATGACTCTAAGAGAACCGAGTGTAGGAGTGGGGAAAGTAATGAAGAAAATTTCTTAAAAAATTCAGCAGGGAAGCCGTCAGGACCCGGACATTTGCCAGACTGCATTACCGATACAGCTGACACAATTTCTGTCAGGGATATTGGGATCTCCAGTGCATCTTTCAGGTTGGGTGTGAGTTTTGGCATGTTGGTCTTTTCGAAAAACTGAGAAGATAAATTCTTGTTGGTTTGGGATTCTGAAGTATATAAATGGGAATAAAAGTCCTTAAATGCTCTGTTAATTTGTAAATGATCTAGAGTTGTGGTGCCGTTCTCTAATTGGATCTTAGGGATGATTTGTTTAGCCATGGCACCCTTCAACTGATTTGCCAGTAGTTTTCCTGACTTTTCTCCATGTATGTAAAATGATGATTTACTTTTCAAAAGTGATTGTTCTATTGAGTATGTAGACAATAAATCAAACTTAGTTTTGAGTTCTACTTTTTTTTTGTACAGATTAGGGCATTTGTTTTGAGCGTATTGTTGATCAATTTCTTTTATCTGCTGGGCTAAATCAGTTCTTTCTTTTTGAGATTTTTGCCTCAGCCGGGCGGTATATGAAATGATTTGTCCCCTAAGATAGGCCTTAAGGGTATCCCAAACTGTTGACAGTGGGATCCCAGGAGTTCTGTTTATGGATAGAAAGAAGGTTATTTCTTTTTCTATAAATGTAACAAAATCATTGTTTGACAGTAACGTTGAATTGAATCTCCACTGTCTACTCCTTATAGGAATGTCAGGGAGGGACAAAGACAGAGTGACAGGTGCATGGTCTGAGATGACAATACTGTGGTAGTCACAGCCACGGACAGAGGGAAGAAGTTTGTTGTCCATGAAAAAGTAATCGATCCTCGAGTATGAATGATGAACATGAGAAAAAAAAGAATATTCTCTCTCAGCTGGGTGTAAAAAACGCCATACATCGCACAGGCCATACTTAGATAGAAAGGCACGAATAGTGTGGGACGACCTGCTGGCTGTGGCAGGGTTTGTAGAGGATCTGTCCAAAACTGGGTCCAACCAGCAATTCAAGTCACCACTGAGTATCAATGAGTATGTGTTTAGGTCCGGGAGCAGTGAGAATAATTTCTCAAAGAAACCAACATCATCCGTATTTGGGGCATAAACGTTAACTAGCACTACTGGTGTGTTGTACAATTTACCGGAAACAATCACAAAACGACCATATTTATCTGAGTTAACTTGAAAAGGTTCAAATGAAATGTCTTGACTGATGAGGATCGAGACGCCCCGAGCCTTTGCTCGAAATGAGGAATGGAAACTCTGCCCGTGCCATGTTTGCAGTAATCGTTTGCTATCGTCACTTCTAATGTGAGTCTCCTGCAGGAAAGCAATGCCTGTATTTAACTGTTTTAAATGAGAGAGCACCTTCCTTCTCTTGACGGGGTGGTTCAAACCTTTGACGTTCCAGCTTGACAACACCAACTGACCACTCATATTACTAATAATTTGTATAAGAAAGGTAGGTAATACAGTCTAATGTGTTGATGGCTGTGCAGTTCTTGGCAAAGTGAAAGAAAATATAAATTAATGGCAGTGATGGACCCCCCACCCCCTCCCTTTCCCACCCTGGACAGCTGCAACAGACAGAAGCAGCAAGCTCCATAGAAATTAAAAATAAGTCTCCTGTCTAACTTTTAAACTAGTGCTCCAGTATCATCAGAGGGAAAAAAAATGTATAAGCACCTCATGCAAGGCCAAAAATGTACACATAGATGTGTGATCACGCATACACATATAAACAAAGTTAAATTAATCCTAATCCTAAATTAAATCTTCAATCAGTCCAAGACCAATTCAAGATTCAATTCAAGATAGTCAACAGGTAAACAAGAAGAGGAAAAATGTTAATAGTTCAAAATAATATATTGAAAACATTATATATTTCACCCATTTTTATACATGGATAGGCCTACTTCAATTATTTATGTGCCTAAATACAAAACCAGAAAGCCCCCCCCCCCCAAAAAAAAAGTCTCAGATAATCAGAGTATGGGCAGAGTCCTGCTCATCTGTTCGTCACCTCATGTAAACAAAAGTTTAGTGTAAACATAAACAAAGCCAGTGCGGGAACAGCGCGTTGCACATCAGTCAAAAGAAAAGTTAAATATTACTGTACTTGCGCTGTTAAGCCTGAGGTAACTCCTGTCTAACTTTTAAACTAGGGCTCCAGTATCATAAAAGGGGGAGAATAAAAAAAAAATATATATTTTTTATAAGCACCTCACAAACTAGTTTAAAGTATGCAAGGCCAAAAATGTATACACATAAATGTGTACCGGTAATCACGCACACATATACAAACGTAAAGTTAAATTAATCCCAATCTCAAATTAATTATCAATCAATCCAGGACTAACCCAAGATTCAGCTCAAAATAGTCAACAGGTAAACGAGAAAAGGAAAAATGTTTCATTTCAAAAATGTTAATAGTTCAAAAAAAGCTGCAACTAAAAAAGTCTCAGATAATCAGAGTATGGGCAGAGTCCTGCTCATCTGTTCCTCACCTCATGTAAAGAAAAGTTTAGTGTAATAATCAAAGCCAGTGCGGGAACAGCGCATTGCTCATCAGTAAGAAGAAAAGTTTAAATATTACTTGCGCTGTGAAGCCTGAAAGGTGTCTATGAACTTCTGCGCCTCCTCCACAGAGCCCAACCACTTTCTGTTTCCAGCAGGTAAAGTCACGCGGAGTCGAGCAGGAAAAAGCAGAGCAGGTTTTAAACCCAAAGAGTACAGCGTAGCCATCACTTCCTTATATTCCACTCGCTGGTTGAGGACTTCTGGGCTGTAGTCTTCCACGATCCGCACCGGTTTCCCCGGTATTCAAGCCTGCCTCTGCGTCGAGCCTCCCGGATGAGGAGCTCCTTCACCTGGACCCGGTGCACTCGCAGGATAACCGGGCGCGGCCGCTGGTCCGAGGCGGGTTTCGGGGCGAGGGTTCGATGGGCCCGGTCCAGTTCGGGTGGAGAAGGAAGCGTGTCACGCCCGTAGATGTCGCACAGCAGGTTGGAAAAGAAGTCTGTGGGACGTCCGCTTTCAATAGACTCCGGTAAACCCAGCACACGAATATTCTGCCGTCTGCTTCGACTTTCTAAATCCGCCAGTTTAGATTTTAGTCTGGCGTTTTCCTCCTGCAGAGTTGAGCAGGTGTTTTCCACCTCCGACATGCGCTGGCTCAGGTCGTTAGTGACAAGTTCCAGTGATGACACACGCTGGCCGTGTTCCTCCACCGCGAGCCGGGTCTGGTCCAATTTGAGATCCAGCTGGTGGAAAGTTTGTTTAAACTCAGCTGACAGAGCCGCACGGTGCTCCTTGAGCAGCGAGGTAATTGCCTCAAGGGTTATTAGGCCAGCGTCATCCTTCTCGGTGTCCTTCTTCGATCTTGTCGACTTTTGAGACATTTTCAATCCAAAATCTTCAAAAGAGATGCTTGATGGAAGTTGTGTGCGTGATAATAGGCAAAAAATATTACATATAAAGGGCTTGGTGGTACTAAAAAATAAATTTTACCCGGAGCATTGGCAAGTGCGACTCACTCCATCTCACGACCATACCCCCTCCGGCAGTTCGAAAACTTATTTTTTTAAATATATATAATAATAATAATAATAATAATTAATTCAATTTATAACGCACTTTTCATTACTGAAAATCTCAAAGTGCTACACATATATTGAATGCTACACACATTCATAAACCGGTGGCGGCAGACTACCATGCAAGGTGCTTTCCAGTCCTACCGGGAGCAACTCAGGGTTAAGTGTCTTGCCCAAGGACACAACGACACATGGTGCGGGTCCCGGGAGTCGAACCGCCAACTTTCCGATCGGGAGACGACTGCCATTACCACTACACCACGGCCGCCTATATAGGTCACGACTGACAAGTGGGGCCCATCCTGATGTTGGAGATCAGTTAGGGAGAGGGGAAACCCTTCCATTAAACATCTCCTAGGCAAAACATAAAAACCAAGGGGTACCCTTGTGTATGTTGTTACTATTTGTTTTGGGATAAAGCAATCAAAGCCTTAGGCTCTCAGCCAGTCCCCTTCAAAGGCCAGGCTGAAAGTTGCCACAACCCCGGTCGTGGGTGTAGAAGCTGCCCACGTGCCTGAGTCAGCAGGTCCCTTTGAGGAGGCAATTGCCATGGTATCCCTGATAACATTTAAATCAACTCTGGGAACCATGGTTTCTGTGGCCATCTGGGGACTATGAGGATCAGGGAGAGGGCTCCCTGGCGAACCCGTTCCAGTGTCGCCCCGATCAGAGGGACAGGTGGAAAAGCAAAGTAGAGCACCCCTGCTGGCCAATCATGTGCCAGAGCATCCATTCCCAATGGTGTATCTGTTTCCCTCAAGGAGAAGTAGAGGTCACACTGTGAGCTAGCCCTGCAAGCGAACAAGTCCACAGAGGCTCTCCCAAATCGTGACCAGACCTGTTCCACAATCCGTGGGTTCAGGCTCCATTCTGACGCCAAGAGAGGCCCTCTTGAGAGGGCATCTGCTCCATAATTTAGATCACCAGGGACATGAGTCGCCCTAAGTGACAAGATTCTTGGAGCACACCACGTGAGCATCCTCTGCGTCAGTCCGAGGAGGGCCCGAGACCTTGTCCCTCCCTCTCTGTTGATGAAGGACACTGTGGTCCTGTTATCTGATTTCACCAGGATGTGCTGTCCAGCAATCAGACCTTTACTGAAGAAGTATTTTAATGACAGGAATACGGCCAGCAACTCCAGGAAGTTGATATGTAATCTCGCTTCCTGTTCATTCCAAAGGCCGCGGGCGTTCTGATTTCTGCAGATCGCCCCCCATCCTGTTTTTGAGGCGTCCGTCGTGATTACTACACGAGATGACACCCTTCCCAGTGAGACCCCTTCCGTGAAAACGGACAAATCTCTCCAAGGTTCCAGGGCCCTCAGGCACTCTTAATCTATCCTAACCTTTCCTGCTTGATTAGTCAGGGCAGGTTGTGTCTGTCGGTTTAGCCATACTTGTATGGCCCGCATTTTCAGTAATGCGTGTGGCACACAGGGAATGGCTACCGCCAAGAGGCCTAAAAGGCGTTGGCACGTTTTCACAGGGACCCGTTGGTCCAGTTTAAATCTTTCCAAGCAACAGCAAATGGAGGAAAGTTGTTCCTTCGAGAGCCATGCTCTGTACCGGACAGTGTCGATCTGTACTCCCAGAAAAACGGAAACCCGTGATGGAGTTAGATCGCTTTTTTGTAGGTTTATGACAAAACCGAGAGACTCCAGGTGAGAGATCACCCTATAGGAGTGTGACTGGGCCTGCATTCTGCTTCCAGCCAGAATCAGCAGGTCATCCAAGTAATTCATGACCCTGAGTCCTTCATTCCTAAGGGGGGCCAGGGCTGCATTCAAACATTTAGTAAATGTACGAGGAGCAGTCTTTTTTTTTTTTTTACATTTTTGAGCTCTAGTGGCCTTTATTGTAGAGGATGAAGGCAAAACGGGTAGAGAAGGGAGAGACATTGCAGAAATAGCTCGTCGGGACCGGGACGCGAACCCGCGACGCCTGCAACGAGGTCCAGCCTCAGAACATGTGCCGCGCGCTTATCCCCCACACCAAAACGGCGGCACCGAGTAGCAGTCTTTAAACCGAAGGGTAAGGCTTTGAATTCACAAGCGCTCCCTTCGAACGCAAGACGGAGGAACTTTCTATGTTTCCTCCACACACCTATGTGGAAATAGGCATCTTTTAAAACCAATGTACATGCGTAGTCTCCAGGTCTCACAGACTGGAGAACTTGCCGCACTGTAAGCATCTTGAACTTAAAGGTTTTAATTCTTTTGTTGAGAGTCCTAAGATCCAGAATCGGTCTCAGGGAATTATCCTTTTTGGGCAACAGGAAGTACTTGCTATAGTGTCCAGAGCATAGTTTGTGTCATGAGACCAAACTAATCACTCCCTTTTGCAGCATTGTCAAAACTTCCTCCCTCAGCACGTGTGCACGTGTAGGGTTAATCTTAGATTGCAGCACCCCTGTGAAGTGGGCGGTCTTTTTGTGAACTACAACTTGAGCCCGTGACATATCGTTGTCATGACCCAATCATTTAGTAGACACGCCTTCCAGGCCTGCGCGTGCGCGCTGAGTCTGGACGGAATGTTGAATTGCTGCTCGTCGTGTTTTAGCGCTGGAGGTGTGGCCTTTGACCCCTCTTGCGCTCTTTCGAGCAGGCTGGTCGGCTCGACAGAAGATATTGCGAGATCTGACCTTCCCTGGCAGAGCTCGTGTATCTTGCTATGGTTCATAGTTTGACCACATGGTTTGTGTTTTATAAAAATGGGACTCGAGTCAAGAACCAGGGTAGTCTGTGCTTTGGTACTTTTATTTTTGTACATGCCTGAAACAGTGTTTGTTTTGTTTACACATACAGTAGGCGAGTCATGTTTGGTGTACGCACACATTTCACCAGCTCCTCGTAGTATTTTACAAGTAGAGACTGGGCTCAAAATGTTAGGTTCCCGTACCGCGTGTGCGGGCAAACCTGTAAAATTATCAGTTGATCCTGCTTCATCAGGTCCGAATCTGAGTTCCGCACGGAGTCACTGAAGAGGCCCTTGGCCGGTACTGGAAAGTTTCACTGTCACCAGCGGGTCTCTTCCGTGGGAGGCCACGCATGTCTTCCTTTGGGGGTGCAAAGCTTTTCCTCGGCAACCCCTCGCGGAGGGCTTCCGCCTGTTTGCGTCTTTGTTCCAGCCTGGCCTGGATGCGTTCCAGGGCTCCCCCGAAGAGTCCCGTCGACTCGATCGGGTGCCGGAGGAAAGTGGACCTCTGGTTTTCCGGGAGGTCCGACAATGTTAACCAAAGATGGCGTTGGGCGACGACTATTTCCGCCATTGCTTTGCCTTGGGAAATGGCTATTGTCCCCATCATGCGGAGCACGAGGTCAGAGGCACGGCGGGCCTCCTCCATGGCCTCCGTTGCGGCCTGCTTGTTTTTTGTTACCTGGATATCCTGCAGTTTTTCTGCCAGGTACGCTTGCACCATGGTTGATGCATTCATTGCGCGAGCCGCGAGGCCCTGAGCCCTGTAGCACTTCTCAAGTTGTTTCTCCGAATCGCGGCAGGTCCTACTGGGTAGCGCTGGTTTCGTCCCCGTGGCTGCGGGGGCAGGTGAGCCGCCAGAGTCTCCTCTATCAGGGGTGCGCTGGCGAGGCCCATTGTCTCCATTACCGCGACATCAAGGAGTCGGAATAGTGGCAGCGGGATGGGAGCTCCGGGTTCCGCCCAGGAGCGTTTGAGCTCCATGAGGAAGTCCGGAAAAATGGGCATTTTTAGCGATGTTGTCGGCTGCTTCACATAGAAGTAGTTTCCCGCCAGCCTCATAGCCTGTTGGCGAGGCATGTGGTCTGGCCACGTGACCTGCAGGGCATCCGCCGCCCTATGGCACAGGTCGAACAGAGCAGGGACCGACAAGTCTGGTTCTGGTAGGATTTGCGCCAGGTTCTGGGAGGAATCCACAGTTTCTCCTTTGTAACCTTATTCAGCGTCTTGGTCGGACACTTCGGGCGTCGAGTCCTCGACGGCAACTGAGGATTCCAACACACTGTCCTCTCCGACTCAACCGTTGCATTCCAGGTCCACGTTCTCAAGCTCTGGTTCGGGAGTGAGCAGCTTTATGCGACATGCGACCTTCAGCGCTGCGGCCTTAGCCATGGATTTAGCCAACGCGTCCGCGCGGCGTTTCCTCACTACCGCCGACATTCGACGGCAGTGGGAGCAGGAGTCGGGGAATTCCAGCGCTTTTCTCGCGTGCAGAATCCCTAGGCAGACAGGACAGGCCTCGTGGGTGTCCGTCGCCGAGAGGGAGTAGCCGCATCCGCTGGGGCAGGGGCGCGAGCGAGGGCTCGTCGTCCTGTTGGTTTTCTTCTTCTTTGTCCTCCGTTTTCCCTTCTCGGGAGCCATGTCCGGAGACGAGAAGCGTCGAAGTTGGTCCTAGTTTCCTTTTGTTCGAAGCCGTCCTCTCCGTCGTCTTGCTTTCGCTGGTTAGCCTGCTAATGGTTAGCAGGGGGTTGTGACGCAGTTAGCGCCGTCGAGCGAAGCAGCTGCGGAAAGAGAAGAAAACTTCGAGGTAAGTAGAAAAACGCTGGACTAGCTTTCGCCAGCCCAGCAGTATGCAGGAAAATTTCTCTGTACGCTCAGTGTAGGGAGCAAGCTCACCTCAATCGAGCGATGCGACAACAGAGAAGTCCCACGAAGTTTAGGTGTTAAGCGAGGTGAAGGGCAAAAATGAGAAAGATGGATGGGCGTCAGCCGCTTATTAAATACCCAGAGGGCGCGACGCTGACGCCCTAGCCGTAAAGGCGTGAATACCATACCATACCATACCATTTTATTTATAAAGCACTTTAAACAGGAACAAGTCCACACCAAAGTGCTGGACAAACAAACACGCAACAGGTAACACAGACAATGAAGTACAACACGAAAAACATAAAAACATTGCAGATCATAAATCAAACGATCCAATACAAATCAGCTGGCATTGAAAGCAATGGAGTAGTAGTGAGTTTTTAACCGGGATTTGAAAACCGAGAGGGAGGGGGCCTGTTTGATGAGCAGCGGTAACTCGTTCCAGAGTCTTGGGCCTGCTACAGAGAACGCCCTGTCACCCCTGCGCTTAAGGCGAGTTTCTGGAACTATTAAGAGTACCTGATCCTCTGACCTCAAAGCACGTGGAGGGACATATGGGTGTATCAGATCCGAGAGATAGGCGGGGGCGAGACTGTTCAGCGATTTGTAGACATACATGAGAATTTTGAATTGGATTCGAAGATGAACCGGTAGCCAGTGAAGGGAGGCCAAGACTGGTGTAATGTGCTCTCTTTTGCGTGTGCTGGTTAAAAATCGGGCAGCTGCGTTCTGAACCAGTTGTAATCGTGCAATGGTGGCTTGACTGACGCCAAACAGAAGTGAATTGCAGTAATCAAGCCTAGATGTAATGAATGCGTGAATCACTGTCTCCAGGTTGTTTTTGGATAATATGGGCTTCAGCTTAGACAGACGCCTCAGCTGGAAAAAACAGGATTTGACGATCATGTTTACATGACTGTTGAGTTTCATGGCAGGATCCATTATCACTCCCAGATTTGTGACTTTTTGTTTTTCGGACAGGGGTAGAGCAGACAGGTCAATGCAGTGGTTTGAGGTTGTGTCATTGGGAAGGAACAATATGGCTTCAGACTTCTTATCATTGAAGCTTAAGAAATTTAAAGCCATCCAGTCCCTGATGTCAGCCAGGCAGTCGAGCAGAGGTTGAATAGAGCCTGTACCATTTTGTCTTAGGGGGAAGTAAATTTGACAGTCATCAGCGTAGAAGTGGAAAGGTATATTGTGTTTCCGGAAAATAGCACCGAGTGGCAGCAGGTATAAGGAGAACAAGAGAGGACCCAGGATGGACCCCTGCGGAACCCCCCATTTAAGAGCCGCCACTGCAGAAGTAAAATCATTGATGGACACACAAAAAGACCTGTCAGAGAGGTAGGATCTGAACCAGTTTAGGGCTGATCCTGAGATGCCCACCCACTGCTCCAACCTAGCAATGAGGATCTCATGGTCGATGGTGTCGAAAGCGGATGTGAGGTCCAATAGGACAAGCAGCACAGAGTCACCAGTATCTGTGGATAGGAAGATGTCGTTAAAAACCTTCAGTAGGGCAGTCTCAGTGCTGTGGAGGGATTTGAAGCCAGACTGGAATAGCTCGGGGATAGCGTGATCCTCCAGGAAGCACTTTAGTTGGGACTCAACTATTTTCTCTAGAAGTTTAGAAACAAATGGGAGTCTGGAGACAGGCCTGAAATTGGATAATACTGACGGGTCGAGGTTTGGTTTTTTCAGGAGGGGTTGAACAGCAGCATGTTTTAATGATTTTGGCACCACACCCGAGGATAGACTGCTATTTACAATCGAGAGAATGGAGGGACCTAGAGTGTGAAAAACCTCCTTTAGAAGCCGAGGGGGGACCACATCGAAGGGGGAGCCAGATGGTTTCAGGTTGCACATGACCTGCTCTAGAGAGGACAGAGAGACTGGTTCAAAATGGTCACACACAGCAACAGATTGAGGTGGGATGGATGGATCGTGAGATGGAGGAGAAATGAGAGCCCTGGTGGTTGCGATTTTATCTAAAAAGAAATGTTGGAAGTTCTCGCACAGCTCAGTCGAGGCTTCCATGGGTGATTGTTCAGTGAGGTGGAGAACAGAGTTTAGGGTGGAGAACAGAACTCGAGGGTTACGAGAGTTTGCAGCAATGATATCAGAGAAGTATTGTGATTTAGCAGTTTTCACTGCTTTCTGATATCGGCGCCAGCTCTCTTTTACCATCTGAAAAGAGACCTGCAGTCTGTCTTTTTTCCATTTCCTCTCCACCTTTCGGCATTGCTGCCTGGCAGCTCTGGTCGTGTCATTCAGCCACGGTTCGGCCCTGAGTTTTGGTCTTCTCGGTTTAATAAGAGCCACTTGATCCAAAGCCTTTAAACAAACAGAGTCAAACTGGTTTGTCAGCTCCTCAGTGCTGGAAAGGAACAATGGGGGCTGAATTAACAGTGTAAATATCCTGAGGGGCTTTTCATTGTTTGCGGGGACGTCAATCACGTTGATCTTCAAGTCTCCCTCCCAGCCTTCAATAAGAACGTCTTCACAGCTACGAGAGGAGATAAAACGCTCGACCAAGTCTTCACAAATGTAAAGGGGGCATACACGGCGAAGACACGCCCACCGCTCGGAGCTTCCGATCACGACTCTCTGATCCTGGCCCCAAGAGAACTCCCCCCACTCAGGCGCTCAAAGCCGGAACAAAGAGAAATAACAATCTGGCCTCAAGATAGTTCCCCCATGTTGAGAGACTGTTTTGAGAGGACAAACTGGTCTGTTTTCAGAGAAGCAGCCACTGATGGAAGTTCAGTGGACATGGAACTGTACGCTTCCTCAGTCCTGGGTTACATCAGTACATGCTCTGAAAATGTATCCATAAAAAAATATGTGAAATCCTACCCGAACCGGAAACCCTGGTTAAATAAAGAAGTTCACGCCTTGCTAGCAGCCAGAGACACTGCATTCAAGTCAGGAGATAAAGTGGAGCTGAGAAAGAGCAGGAATGAACTGAAGGATGGCATTAAGAAGGCCAAGGCCACGTATGCACAGAGGATCGAGGGACAGTTCACCTCACAAGACCCACGGAGCATGTGGAAGGGTATTAAATGCATAACAGATTACAAAGGCAAAAACAAACAATGCCCCAGGGACCCATCTCTGCCTGATGCCCTCAATAAGTTTTATGCACGTTTTGATGATCCAAACAGACCAGCTAGCACCAGACTCACCTCATCACCAGATGAAGAGCATCTCAGGGTGTCCGCAGCAGAAGTGAGAGGCAGTCTCAGAAAGATTAATCCTCATAAAGCAACCGGACCAGACAACATCCCAGGGAAAGTTCTGAAGGAATGTGCGGACCAGCTCTGTGAGGTGCTGGCTGACATCTTCACCACCTCACTTGCACTGGAGTCAGTTCCCACCTGCCTGAAGACCGCGACCATCATCCCAGTCCCAAAGAGCTCCACAGTGACTGGTCTGAATGACTATCCACCTCTTTCGCCAAAAGCTCATGTAGGCCGCCATGACAGTCCGGTGCCGCCCCCTCCCGGTGGTAAACTTCCGCCGGAACCCGGAAGTCCTGTAGTGTGTGGTTTGCTGTGAAAAACAAGCCAGGACACCAGTTTATTTTCTCTCGTTTTTTTTAATTTTTGGGGTTGTTTCTTGCTGGGTTAGAGGGTGTTACAGCCAGGTATACGTTTGAGCAACGCGCTGTTGTAAACGTGAAGGATCTACGTCCATCGGAGGAGCTGTCAGCTGCTCCTTCCTCTGTCTGACTCAGCCTCGGACCTGCTCTCGAAGACGTCGCGCTCCGATCAACTTTAGTTCGGTAAACAAAATATTCTATATAAATCATTTTGTGAAACCATGTCAGAACAATATCGGAGTATAACCGTCTGTTTAGTAGCTGTTTTTTTTTGTTTTTTTCATGATTTAGCGTCTGTACTGCTGTGATAATGCTGTGGTTAGCTTAGCATGTAGCTACTTTAAAGGCTAACTTCCAGACGGTAACACTCACAACAAAGTGCTGGTTCTTGAGCCTGGACTTTTTTTTTTGGCTGTGTTATTTTAGTTAAACTGTTATTTAGCTGGTTATATGATTGAGACAGTTTACACATCTTTTTTCAAAGACAGACCGTGTCAACAATGACTAGGCCTCAAAACCTGACCCGTCATTAAACCAGAGTTATTAAAGCACATTTAAAATAATGATGTAAATTAAAGAGGAGAAAAGTGCACATGAAGCTACATTTGTACTAAAATGTGAGTAAATAAAGAATTTACTTAACAAATCTGTCATTAAATAATATAACTGTGTGTTGCACACGTGTTTATACAGTATTATTTATATTTATTTATATTATTTAATGACAGATCTGTTAAGTAAATGCTTTATTTACTCATTTTAGTACAAATACTGTACTGTACACACTGTCTATGACAAGACAAGTTTTCTTTTTCTACTTTACAGAAGACTGAAGCCACGAGATCCATCCAGAGATAAGATCCTACATTAAGTAAATGCTTTATTTACTCATTTTAGTACAAATACTGTACTGTACACACTGTCTATGACAAGACAAGTTTTCTTTTTCTACTTTACAGAAGACTGAAGCCACGAGATCCATCCAGAGATAAGATCCTACATTAAGTAAATGCTTTATTTACTCATTTTAGTACTAATACTGTACTGTACACACTGTCTATGACAAGACAAGTTTTCTTTTTCTACTTTACAGAAGACTGAAGCCACGAGATCCATCCAGAGATAAGATCCTACATTAAGTAAATGCTTTATTTACTCATTTTAGTACTAATACTGTACTGTACACACTGTCTATGACAAGACAAGTTTTCTTTTTCTACTTTACAGAAGACTGAAGCCACGAGATCCATCCAGGGATAAGATCCTACATTAAGTAAATGCTTTATTTACTCATTTTAGTACTAATACTGTACTGTACACACTGTCTATGACAAGACAAGTTTTCTTTTTCTACTTTACAGAAGACTGAAGCCACGAGATCCATCCAGGGATAAGATCCTACATTAAGTAAATGCTTTATTTACTCATTTTAGTACAAATACTGTACTGTACTGTTCACACTGTCTATCACAAGACAAGTTTTCTTTTTCTACTTTACAGAAGACTGAAGCCACGAGATCCATCCAGAGATAAGATCCTACATTAAGTAAATGCTTTATTTACTCATTTTAGTACTAATACTGTACTGTACACACTGTCTATGACAAGACAAGTTTTCTTTTTCTACTTTACAGAAGATTGAAGCCACGAGATCCATCCAGAGATAAGTTTGTACACCTGGGTCCAGTCTCAGATCTACACCTTGGATTCCTGTGGAGTTGGCTGAAATCGGACAGTTCCACATGAAGAGAAATCTGTTCAGTTTGCTGGTCTCCATCATTGCTTGTTGAATTGGTTTTGATCTTTATTTTATGCCAATTCATTTTCATTAAGACAACACCACCCACAGTTGTCATATTGTACACTATTCAGTTTCAACCGTTTTAAATGTATAATTATAGCTTTTAATCTGAACTTTGTCAGTCTCCTGGGTGATGAAAACTTATAAGCTAAATGAATGTTTTTATGCTTTGCACATGTGAATAAAAACACTGGCCTAAGAACAATCAAGACCTTTACTTTTTATTTATGTGTATTACTATGAGTAGTATGGGTGACATCACAATGAAACTACTTCACATTATTAGACATTGAACGGTGTATTTTAATTATTGAAATAACAAAAAGAACAAATGTAAATGAACAGCAGATTTATTTATAGAAGATTTTAACTCGTTTGTTGCTGTGTAAGACTGCACAAAACTTCTGGACTTCTGGAAGTCGAGTTTCCATCCATGTCCTGGGAGTCTGCTGGTGATTGAAGATTCTACGACCTGAGAGAGGACCTTAACACAGAAATTTTTAGATATGGAGTACATAATTTCTGTTTTTTTTTTTGTATATAATATATATACTACACACCATGAATGTTTTTGTTGAAAAGCTTATGTAATATTGTACGTATGAAATCAACTGAATAATGACTTCTTATTTTGTTTTATTCAACCACAATGTAACAGGTTCTTTAAATGGCAACACATGGTTTTCTCAAAACAAAAATGTACATATTTCATATTATCTTGTCTTTGAATATTGCAGAAAATATATAACTACTGTACTTTATCATCAACTTGTTAATTAAACAGCATGTGTTTCAACTTTGTACATTTCACTTGTGCTGTGACATTTTCAACAAATTTTATATTAAATGTCTGCTTTCATTCACAGCACAGACTTGAACTCTGACTATATTAATGTCTGGCTGTGATCTAAATATTCTGATATCAGATGTCATGTACCTTCCACAGTGTGTCCAGTCAGCCTGTCCGTGAGCAGTGAGATAAGACGTTATCTGTGCTTCACATGTCACTACTCACGGACTGAGCAGTGACAGCTGAGGCACAGTTAACGTCTTATCTTCGCAGCTTTTTAAAACATCCTTGGAACGTATCCACCTTTGCTGTGCTGCCATTTACGTTAGGTAAAGGTAACTTATGTGTAAATAAATAAATAAATCGCTAGCAAAGACGTTACCCCACAAACGTAAACAAGAGCGCGGGACCGCGGGCGGAAGTACACCCCCGGCTTCCGCTATGAATTATGGGTAGTGGCGGGAAATCGAAAATAAGGTGGATAGACCGGTGGCCCTCACCCCGATAGTCGCTAAATGTTTTGAGAAACTGGTCATGTCCCACATCAAGGCAACCGTCAACATCAATGAGGACCCTCATCAATACGCATACCGTGAGAACCGATCAACAGAGGACGCCATTTCTTCCGTGGTCCACACTGCTCTCACCCACCTGGATCAGAAAGACTCATACGTGCGTCTGCTCTTTGTGGACTTCACATCTGCCTTCAACACCATGATCCCCCAAACTCTGATAGACAAACTATCTACACTTGGACTAAGCCCCTCTATTTGTAACTGGGTACTAGACTTCTTAACAGACAGACCACAGTCCGTGAAGATCCACAACTTCTCCTCCTCCACCATAACCCTCAGCACTGGCTCTCCTCAGGGATGTGTGCTGAGCCCCCTTCTGTTCACTCTGCTCACATATGATTGTACAGCCACACTTCCAGGCTGTCATATTGTTAAGTTTGCAGATGATACAGCGGTGGTGGGATGCATCACAAACAATGATGAGTCCAGCTACAGACAGGAGGTGGAACACCTGGAGAGCTGGTGCAAAGAGAATAATCTTCACATGAATGTGAAGAAGACAAAGGAGATGATTGTGGACTTCAGAAGGAACAAACACACCCATGCCCCACTGAAAATAGGTGGGTCTGCAGTGGAAGTGGTCTCCAGCTACAAATACTTGGGTGTACACATGAATGATAACCTCAGCTGGAGCAACAACACCACCAGCCTGATCAAGAAAGGTCATCAGAGACTCTACTTCCTCAGACGGCTGAGACGAGCTGGTCTGAGCAGCCCAGTCCTCACCTCCTTCTACAGGTGTGCAGTGGAGAGCATCCTGTGCTCCAGCATCAACGTGTGGCATGGAGGCTGCACAGTTGAAGAGAGGAAAGCTCTGCAGAGAGTGGTGAAGGCTGCACAGAAGTCTGTTGGAGTCAGTCTCCCCACCATCACAGACATTTACACCTCCAGATGCAGGAAAAGAGCCACCTGCATCATGAAAGACCTCACTCATCCAGCACACTCACTCTTTGCCCCACTCCCCTCAGGACGGAGGTTGAGGAGCATCAAGTGTAGAACCACTAGACTGAGGAACAGCTTCTACCCTGAGGCTGTTAGACTCATGAATAAATAAAAATAAAATAAAAAATAAACACTGCAAAATATCACATCATACTGATGCTGATCTGTTTTCTTGTTGCTGTGTTCATCTGTGTTCATCTGTGACCATCTGCTCATACAAACTCATGTTCGTGCTGCTGTTTATTCCCACTATATTAGGCTTAGTGTATTACTAGTTGATGTTTTTCTTAGTTAGTTCTAGATGTTATTACTGTTTTTCTCTTTCATTTGTTGTTGGATGTAACTGGGACCTCGTGTACATAATCTCGTTTTCATCACATGTACCACATGCGGTGCAAATGACAATAAAGACTCTCTGACTCTGACTCTGAAACGCGCAGCAGTTAAATGGTTAACATTCCTGCCTTTACGTGCAGGAATGCATGTTTTAGGGGTTACATGGGGGATGGTGAACTGAAAATTGACTGGCCTATGATCCGAGAATACATTGTCTCCTATTTCAAGGTTTGAAACAGTCACATCACATGTTAAAACAAGGTCCAATAAATGTCCACGCTGCTGTGTGGGAGAGTTCACGTGTTGAGTTAAATTAAATGAGTCCAATAAATCTAAAAAGTCCTTAACCATGGGCTTCTCAGGACAACACACGTGCAAGTTGAAGTCGCCTGAAATGACGACCCGAGAATATTTGGCTGTAATTTCAGCCAAGAAATCAGAAAACTCGCTGATGAAGTTCTTAGAACGAGGCGGCCGGTAGACAAGAGCACACAAAGTTACAGGTGAATGGCCGAGTTCAAAAACAGTCAGCTCAAAGCTAGAGCAGGAGACTGGAATGGACAGTTGTTTACAGTCAAAAGTTGATTTGAATATTGTTAATAATCCACCACCACGACCTGATGGTCGCGGGTCGTTAAAAAACAAACAGTTTGGTGGTATTATTTGAATGTAATGTATTCCTTCAGGTAATTGCGCGGGGGCGCAATTCCCATAGCAAGTATGTTGCACCGAGAGAACTTGACTGAAAGGGAACCCTTCATTTTGATGTATAATTTGAAAATGTGCCTCAAAAGTTGCAGGAGGAAGAAGAGTTTATTTGTAACAAGTTAAAAATCTTTGGCACCTCAAAAGTGTGACATCAGCAACTGTCTGTTGAACTTTCTGTCAAAATCAATCAATCAATCAATCAGTAAATAAAACTTAAACAGTAATTGTGTAAAAACCAGAAGAGAAATCTTTAGGCCAGTTCAGACGTGTGAAGAACAACTTTGTGTAACTTGTTAAAACTGAATGATGTTTATGCTACAACGTTTCCCGGAGCTACAGACACGTCATCCCAAAAATCACCAGCCGTTGTTTGTGCAGTTTTTTTTAAATATATATAATTGTGTGAATGTTTATGAAGCGTTCCCATTGTAGTCATCCACTTCAACATCGTTCTCGTTCCACAATTTTTGTGCTATTTCAACACATCCTATATCAAAATGTTCAGCTCTTTCAGATATGACTTTTGGTTTTGTTGCAACTTTAGCTTTTTGAAATATTTCTCCTTTTCTGCCACTTTTTTCTCATAGAAAATGAATTGAGCTCATTTAATCTTTAGATGTGTTTACAACCTACTGCTCCTTTCACATTTTGTTCTGCTTCAGCTTCTTTCAGCTTCCTTCTGCAAATTCAAACTTTTTTCATCTACTTTCAGCTCATTTCAGCAGCCTTTTCAGCTGTTTGTTCAGCTGTTTTAATAATAATAATAATAATAATAATGAATTCAATTTATAATGCACTTTTCATTAATAAAAATCTCAAAGTGCTAAGTGCTGTTTTGTGCTCCTGTCAGCTTGTTTCTACTACGACATTGTTGTGCTTCTTCTAACTTATTTCTGCTAATTTCAGCTTATTATGCTCCTTTCAGCTTCTTTCTGCAAGTTTAATCTTTTTCTGCTATTAAGCTGTTTTATGCTGATTTGAGCTTTTTCACCTAATTCCAGGTTGTTCTGCACTAATTTAAACTTTTTTCAGCCTAATTCAGCAAAAAGTGTGCACTCTCCACTTCCTTCTTGTAATTTTTACTTTATTCTGCATGTTTAGCTACTTTTCAGCTTTTATTTTCTAATTTCAGCTTTTTCAGATAATTTTCACTTATTTAACCTCGTTTCTGTTTCTTTCAGCAAACATCCGTTCTTTCTGTTTTCTTTCGCTAACTTAAGTTAGTTATTACTTTTCAACTACCGTAGGTTTCTTCTTTGCATTTTTTTAGCAAATATAACTGTTTTAAGATAAATTCAAGTTTTTTATGCAAATGTATGCCACTTCCAAACTAATTAACTTCTTTCTGCTAATTTCAGCTTGTCATGCTCCTTTCTGCTTTTTTCTGCTCTTTCAGCTCTTTTGATACTAATTTTAGCTTTTTCAGCTAATTCCACATTTTTGGAGCTCATTCCAGTTCTTTCCACTTCCTTCTGGTAGCTAAGCTTCATTTTGCTTTTTCATACTTTTCAATACATTTTTTTTTTGCTAGTGTCATTTTTTAGCTAATTTACAAGTTTTTGTTATAATTTCTGCTTATTTCAACCTAATTCAGCCAATAAGTGTTCTTTCTGCGTTGTTCTGCTAATTTAGGCTTGTTCTTCCATTTCAGCTCCATTTCAGCATGCTTTTAGCTAATTTCAGCTGTTTTTCAGCAAGTTCTGCAAAATGCATTCACACTGCATTTTCGCAGTTAATGCAACTTTTCTTGTTAATCCTTGTCATAAGACCTACAGCAACTAAAAGTGAAAGCACAATAATATTCCTGGTCAAACTGCACTTTTTGATGTATTACTTGCATTGTTTATATTATTTCAAGGCTGTGTGACAAAATACATCAAAACAAAATATCTGCATTGGCATTTTAATAAAAAAATGCAAGTAAAATCCTTGTTTTGGGGTGTTTATCTCCCTGTTAGACACATCTATATAAACATTATTATATTTACCTATGTAACAATTTCTGTGCAGTTGTTATTGGCTCTGAGCCTCCAGTCTGAAGTGCTTCACAACAAGTTGTCTTTGTGTAAAATATTAGACCTTAAAATCCTTCAAAATGATAAATGTGTCAACTTTTTGATTAAGATAATTAACTTTTTGATGACTTTTATGCATCTGGAAGTTTTATTTATTTATTTTACAAGTTGGAAAGAAGTTAAAACCAAAACAGTCCATTTATATTTCAGAGATTTTCATCGTTCGTTCTCCACAGACTGACTGAAACGTTTACATGGTTCAAACCATAAAAGAAACATTTAGTTCTGAGTAAAAAAATCAAATTCACATTTCCATGTTTTCTGTCTGGATCTGTTCCGCTGCTGCAGATGAGCTCAGTACGACGGATCAATGATGGGAGTCTGACGGCAGGTTCCAGACGGTGTTCAAAAATCACAGGAAGTAGAAAAAGATGCATCCAAAGAAGCTGCAGCAGCTGCTCACCCCGAGGTTTGACATTTCTTCACTCCCAACAACAGAAATGTCTTTTAAACGTTTTGTTTCCAGACGAGGTCTTCCACGAGTCACATTTTGAATTTTGTTATAAACTGAGTCACATCAGCTGTTTTTATTGTCTGTATTTGCAGCCAGATTTTTTTTCCTGTCACATAAAACGTTTGTTTTTATCTCCCATGAACTTTAGTAACCACATTGTGAAAGAGCTTTATTGTTTTTGGAGCTCCACTGAGAAAACCCCTAATTACCGCCCATCACCAAAAGCAAAAAGGCAAAGATGTTTTTGCCTGTCTGTGCCTGTCTGTTAGCAAAATATCTTAAGAACCACTGTACAGTACATGTTTTAAAGAATGTTATCATTAAATATTGAACACAAAGATGATGAACCAAAAAAAAAAAACAACCTCAAAACACATGACAAAAACTGTCATAAAACAAGCAAACACATAGATTGTGACAGGCGGCCATCTTGAATTAGATGGAACAATTCATACAAAATACCACACAGATGACTGCCCTTCCATCTTTGGCAGCGGTGGATGAACCAACATTATAAAACAGAGGGCAGCACGGAGGTTTGGTGGTTAGCATTGTTGCCGCACAGCAAGGTTCAAGTTCTTTATTGTCATTTGCATCACAAGTGGTACATGAGGTGGAATGAGATTATCTACTCAAGGTCACACTCACAGTTACACTCAAAAATAGCAAAAATATAAAGTATGAAAAAGAAACAATATATAAGGATCTAAGATAAACGCTAAACAGTAATAATGTAAAATAATATGATGCATTATTAAATAGCAGCCTGAACATGAATCTGTTGTGAGCAGATGGGTATGAATACAGCTTAAAGGAGCTGTATGTAACTTTTCTAACAATATATTTTTAACATATTTCTTCACTCTGTCACTACCTCCTGACATACTGATTTTAGACAAGTACCTGTAATCTCTGAAAAAAACTATTGTCCCCTTGCTTCTGTAGGGATATAGCACCCTCATGTCCGTATGGGATGTGGGCCTCTCCACATCTCTCTGAAACTCTCTGTGTTTAGACTTTCTTGAAGCTCTCAAGGACACTATTTTTACAATTATTATGAATTAATGGACACTAATTAATCAGATTGAACTTTCTCTTTAATGTGTGTTAATTCAGAATTGATCAACAGTATATTTTTGCCATTTAATGATGATTTTACTAAGCTGGTATATTTTAAATATGCTGTCATGATTCCATGTCATGATCCACGTTCTGTCTGTTTGTCATGTCATGTTCACAGTAAACACATCATTGTTCCCTCCTCCCACATGCCCAATGCCTCATTAACGATCATTGCACTCACCTGTTTGTTCCTGTATTTAAGCCCCACGTCCACAGTCATTCCTTGCCAGATTTATGAACGGTTTTGCCTAGTAGTTATCCAGCGCCCATGTCTTGTCCTGTCTTGCCTGCTACGACTCTGTTTTGGTTTTTTGGTCTCACGTCTCTCGCCTCAGCCCCTATTGGTACTGTCTCGGACTCTGCTTCCCTGGTTTTGACTCCTGCACTCGCTACTGGACTTCGCCCTCCTGCCTCTCTCCTTGTCGGACCTGTTCAGCCATCTGCCTCACGGAAACGAACCCAAGACTGCCTTTCACGACCACGAGTAAAGCCTGCCTCTTTCAACATTATTCGCCTCTCTGCCAACCTGTGTATGATCTCGCTTCGAACCAAGGAAAACCCCCTTCGTGTGAAAGTCCGCACGAAGCATCAACGTAAACAAGGAAGTAAAGCCGGACTACGTCACTACCGGCCTACGTCATCAAGGAATTCCCTTCCGATCAAAAACAGCCTAAAAAGGTTAGTGTTTTTATTAAAGATAAAAACATCTACCTGTTCAAATCCTGTCACTAATATTATAATCTCTTGTGCAGAACTCAAGTTACCGGTGACGATCAGGACCCATTCCAGCTTCCTGTTTCTCAATAAAATTGTTAAAACTTTTCCAGTGTTCAGTTTATTAGTGAAACTCAAAAACTCAGTCTTGACATTAAATCTGGCCAAACAGAGTTTCACTACCACACTGGTTAACAATTTTTTTGAAAACAAACAAACTGATCAGTCAAGTGTCCAGTTTACAACCTGTCTCTCACCTCATTCTGATTCTAGAACTGAGTATCTGGCGCCATCTGTTGGACTAGCCCAGTCATCACAGGCCATGGCTTCCAAGGAACCTAAACTGACTCCTCCTGAGGTTTTTTCTGGTGACTCATCTCAATGCAGACCATTTCTGACTCAATGTGAAATACAGTTTGAACTACAACCCTCTGCTTTTCCATCTGAACGTTCAAAGGTGGCCTATGTAGTCTCCTTATTATCTGGCAAAGCTAAAATTTGGGGCACTGCTGAATGGGCAAGAGACTCACTGATCTGTTATAAGTACAGAGATTTTTCTGCTGAACTAATGAGAGTGTTTAATCATGTTCTTCCCACTCAAGAGTCAACCAGAGGACTTCTGAAATTACGTCAAGGCAACCACAGAGTCTCTGAATTAATCATAGATTTTCACACTCTGGCTGCTGACAGTGAATGGAATGAGAAAGCTCTTCAAGATATCTTTTGGCAGGCTCTCAATGACGACATCAAGGATGAGTTGGCTGCACGTGATCCTCCGTCCACCCTCAGAGAATTGGAGGCAGTGGCCTCCAGGATTGATTTACGCCTTCAAGAACGTCGCAGAGAGGTGAGGCAAACTCGGTCTGAAAGGGTAATGTACTCAACCCCCAGATTCTTCACCCCAGAGCCAAAACCACTTTCACCACCCTCACCATCTGCAGAGGAACCCATGCAAATTGGAAGGTCCAGACTGTCTCAACGAGAGAGAGAAAAGAGGCTTCAGGAGGGATTATGCTTTTATTGTGGAGTTGCAGGACATCAAGTTGCTACATGCCCGGTCAAGTCCAGAACTGCTCACCAATATCCAAAATATAGAGCCGCCACCTCCTCAACAGGACCACCTCTACTTCACGTCAGCGCAAACCTCCAAGCCAATGGTAAGGAAATACCAGTAAGACTTTTTATTGATTCTGGTGCAGACTCTGAATTTATGGACATTAATTTTGCAAAATCTCTGAACCTCCAGACGTTTCCTACAGAGATACCTCGCAGAGTTCTAGCTCTAGATGGTCACCCTATCAATCAGACTAGTATGGTGACACAAGAGGTTCAACTCCAGATTTGTGGTAACCATGTCGAGAAAGTAAGATTCTTCCTCATCAACTCTCCAGATTTACCCATTGTGATGGGAGCTACTTGGTTGAAGAAACACAATCCTCAGATCGACTGGAGAAGCAGCAACATCCTGGGGTGGTCTGAGCAATGTTTATCTTCTTGTCTACAATCTGCACAACAGACCAGTGATATTATCAAAATAAAGGAGGAGACTCCGGATCTGACTCATGTTCCTCATTGCTACCACGATCTAGCCAAAGTTTTTAGCAAAAGTAAGGCTATGTCTTTACCACTCCATAGGCCCTACGACTGCTCAATTGAGTTATTACCAGGCACTACACCGCCAAGGGGACGTTTATTTTCTTTGTCCCAGCCCGAACAAAAAACTATGCGAGAATACATTTCTGACTCCCTGAAAGCAGGAATTATCAGACCCTCATCGTCACCTGCAGGTGCTGGTTTCTTTTTTGTTGGAAAGAAGGATGGGTCACTTCGACCATGCATTGACTATCGTGGGTTAAATGACATAACCGTAAAGAACAAATATCCTCTGCCTTTAATGACTTCTGCATTTGATCTAATTCAGGGTGCCAAAGTATTTACCAAACTGGATCTTCGTAACGCATACCATCTGGTCAGAATTAAGGAAGGAGATGAATGGAAGACTGCTTTCAACACCCCATCAGGTCACTACGAATATCTTGTTATGCCTTTTGGTTTAACCAACGCCCCAGCAATCTTTCAGGCACTAGTCAATGATGTACTCAGGGATTTTATCAATATAAATGTTTTTGTTTACTTGGATGACATTCTGATCTTTTCCAAGGACTTAGATTCACATATCAAACACGTTCATGCCGTCCTCCTCCGTCTCCTACAAAACAATCTTTTTGTCAAGGCTGAGAAATGTGAGTTTCACACGACCAATACCACTTTTCTTGGCTTCAAAATCACACCTGATCAAATATCCATGGATCCCTCAAAAACCTCTGCAGTTCTGGATTGGCCAATACCTCAATCACGGAAACAGTTACAACGTTTTCTTGGTTTTGCAAATTTCTATCGAAGATTTATTAAGAATTACAGTTCCGTCGCTTCTTCTCTCCATGCCTTAACCTCCACCAAAAACTCTTTCATTTGGAATCAAACTGCTGAATACGCCTTCAGTAAATTAAAATCCTTGTTTACCACGGCTCCTATCCTTAGATTCCCCGATGTGGATAAACAATTCATTGTTGAAGTTGATGCCTCTGATACGGGCATTGGGGCCGTTTTAAGTCAACGCAGTGATGATGAAAAAATTCACCCATGTGCATTTTTCTCCAAGTCTCTCTCCCCAGCTGAGCGCAACTATGATGTAGGAGATCGTGAACTACTCGCTGTTAAGTTGGCTCTTGAAGAATGGCGTCATTGGCTGGAGGGGGCTAATCATCCCTTCATCGTTCTCACCGACCACAAAAATCTTGAGTATCTACGATCTGCCAAGAGACTTAATCCACGTCAAGCAAGGTGGGCTCTGTTCTTTGGACGTTTCAATTTTTCCCTTTCCTACAGACCCGGGACCAAGAACGTCAAACCAGATGCTCTATCTCGTTTATTCGAGAAGGAACAGACCAGTGGTCCAGAGGAGTACATACTACCCAAAGAGATACGTCTGTCCATCACCCAGGTCGAGAGGGAGGTCAGGGAGGCCCACCAGAACCATCCTCCACCCAGGGAATGCCCGGCTGACCGCCTTTTTGTACCAGATCACCTCATCACAAAGGTACTCATGTTCTGCCATGCTTCGCCTATTTACTGTCATCCAGGGATTGAGAGAACTCTAACCATAGTCAAGTCACAGTTCTGGTGGGGTTCCTTGTCTAAGGACGTTAGAGAGTTTGTTGGGGCCTGTACCCAATGCTCCCTGGCCAAACCCTCTCGACGTCCACCGGCGGGTCTCCTGAGGCCACTGCCCATACCATCACGCCCCTGGTCACATCTTGCAATGGATTTCGTCACCGGCTTACCACTGTCTGGAGGTAAAACAGTCATTCTAACTGTCGTTGACCGGTTTTCCAAGATGGTTCATTTGATTGCATTGGAGGGGCTACCCACAGCCAAGGAACTAAGCAATGTCATGATTAAGGAAGTATTCAGGTTGCATGGGATACCCAAGAACATTGTGTCGGATCGGGGTCCCCAATTCATCTCTAAGTTTTGGGGCGAGTTCTGTAAGACTCTTGGCATTGAACTAAGTCTCTCCTCAGGATATCATCCCCAGACTGATGGACAATCTGAGCGCGCCAATCAGGAGATGGAGACCCGCCTACGCATTCTCTGTGGTGATGATGGGACCAAATGGGCAGAACATCTTCCTATCGTCGAGCATGCTATGAACTCTCTTCCTTCGAGCGCCACTGGTCTGTCTCCGTTCTATGTCCTCTATGGGTTCCAGCCACCAGTGTTTGCCGCCCAGGACCAGGCTGCTATGGTCCCCTCTGCGTTCCAAGCAGCTCAACGGTGTCGCCGAGTCTGGACCAAGGCCCGCAAACAACTCCTCAAGACTTCTGCAGTCTACACGAGGTCGGCCAACCGTCGTCGGACCCGGGAACCTGCTTATCAAGAAGGACAAAAAGTGTGGCTGTCCACCAAGGACCTGCCTCTTCGTGTTGACAGCAGGAAATTGGCTCCCCGCTTCATTGGACCTTTCCCCATTTCCAAGGTGGTGAATCCGGTGGCAGTCAAGCTCAGGCTCCCTAGCACAATGAAGATCCATCCCACGTTCCATGTGTCCCGGGTCAAGCCCGTCCAGTTTTCTAGGTTCATGCCCGCCTCCAGGCCTCCTCCTCCCGCCCGACTCATTGACGGCTCTCCTGCCTACACCATCAACCGTATCATGCGTTCTCGACGCTGGGGAAGGGGTGTCCAGTACCTCATTGACTGGGAGGGTTATGGCCCTGAGGAACGTTCGTGGGTGCCTGCTCGCCACGTCTTGGACAAGCCGCTCGTCGCCCGGTTCCACCGGGATCACCCTGATCAGCCTGGTGGTCCGTCAGGAGCCGGACCTTGAGAGGGGGGTACTGTCATGATTCCATGTCATGATCCACGTTCTGTCTGTTTGTCATGTCATGTTCACAGTAAACACATCATTGTTCCCTCCTCCCACATGCCCAATGCCTCATTAACGATCATTGCACTCACCTGTTTGTTCCTGTATTTAAGCCCCACGTCCACAGTCATTCCTTGCCAGATTTATGAACGGTTTTGCCTAGTAGTTATCCAGCGCCCATGTCTTGTCCTGTCTTGCCTGCTACGACTCTGTTTTGGTTTTTTGGTCTCACGTCTCTCGCCTCAGCCCCTATTGGTACTGTCTCGGACTCTGCTTCCCTGGTTTTGACTCCTGCACTCGCTACTGGACTTCGCCCTCCTGCCTCTCTCCTTGTCGGACCTGTTCAGCCATCTGCCTCACGGAAACGAACCCAAGACTGCCTTTCACGACCACGAGTAAAGCCTGCCTCTTTCAACATTATTCGCCTCTCTGCCAACCTGTGTATGATCTCGCTTCGAACCAAGGAAAACCCCCTTCGTGTGAAAGTCCGCACGAAGCATCAACGTAAACAAGGAAGTAAAGCCGGACTACGTCACTACCGGCCTACGTCATCAAGGAATTCCCTTCCGATCAAAAACAGCCTAAAAAGGTTAGTGTTTTTATTAAAGATAAAAACATCTACCTGTTCAAATCCTGTCACTAATATTATAATCTCTTGTGCAGAACTCAAGTTACCGGTGACGATCAGGACCCATTCCAGCTTCCTGTTTCTCAATAAAATTGTTAAAACTTTTCCAGTGTTCAGTTTATTAGTGAAACTCAAAAACTCAGTCTTGACATATGCCAAAGTTAAGAGAACATCTCAGAATGATCTTGCTTTAAACTGTCTGCTCTATGCAGAATAAGTGTCTAAAGTTGAATGAACAATCCTTCGTATTTGTTTGAACTGTTTTTGGAAAGAAGGAAAAGTGCTAGACATAGCTTGCTTTCGGTCTCCCGTCCTTTCTAAAAACAATGAATCTGTTCTCAAAACAAAGTACATGGCTTGTTCACATGCACCTGCATCTGCTGACGTATGTTCTTTTATTTACTGTCTACCCTACCTGTCACTCAGACGAACTGACCTTCAAAGTCACTCCTTCCCCGTACGGGCCACCAATATGTAACCCCAATAGCCATGGTTCACATGCAGATTGGCGAAATGTCACTATACCACCCGGTATATGTGTCTGAACTTGACTCACTCCAGACTCCATTTGTGGTTGGCCAAGATTTTATAAATCGCTTTGAAGCGATTATAAATTATGGCAATCAGACAATGTGGGCTACAGTGAGCAGTCCACTGCCAATCGTGGTGCCTCCCCAAGGTCAGGACACTGACTGTCTAACAGCAGGTACCGCTGTGGCCACAATGGATTCCCCAACCGAGACCACAAGCCCGGTAAGTGAACCTTCATATACAGGTGAGACAGAGGAGACTCAACAGTTGGACCAGACTCTGGCCCATCACGAGAACCTCCTCTGCGAACTGACACCTTCAGCACTCACTGAACACTACCTACCACCGGTAGAAGAAGGTGTGGAGATCCAAGGGTCCCACACCGATGACGCTGTACTGTCCTATGGGACAGGTAATTCGGCAAACAGCCAAGCTTTCAGTGAAGTCTTGGTTCAAGGACATCTGAGCCCACGAAGTGACAGTCTACAACACGCTGACAGTCACTTAGACTTCATGGTTACAGATTTTGAGGACCCCTCCTCAAACAAAAGGAGGGCAAACTCACACTTCCTACCACAGGTAGAGGACAGTGTAGAGGTCCTAGGATCACACACCGAGAATGCTGTGCTGTCCTCTGGGACAGGTAATTCAGTCATCAGCCAGGCTTTCGATGAAACCTTGGTTCAAGAGCATTTGAATCTAGAACTACTCAGTGATGACATAGTTCTTACAGACTCAAAGAGCACCTCTTCATTCATGAATTGGGAAGACACACATCACAACGACAGTGACCCGTCGCAATCTGACCAGTCAGACACACTTGCGACTGTGCCAACAGTTGTGACACACCTGAATTACGCAGAAAGAGGTAAACGTACAGAGTTATGTTGGCCAAAACCTAAGAAGTTCCTGCGTACTGTCTACTCTAAGCTGCGTAAACAGCCTAAACTAAACAAAGGCATCCTAACTCGTGCCCATGGACGGACGTCCACACCCGTGCGCGTGGTCCCTCATGACCACAGGGGGGTGATGTTAGGTCATGCCCATGTCAAGGACAAAGATTTCAATAACCCCACAAATGACAAAGTTCTCGCAAACTCACAGACTTCATGGGAAAATAAGGTCGTCCAAGCACAGGATAGTAAATAAACTAAACAGTTTAAACTATACTAGTTGCGAAAAGAAACCGTTCCAACTAGAACTTAGAAACGCTAAGCATAGTGGCGAGGGAACCGGACTTGTGATCCGAAGGACCCTGGTTCGAGTTCGAACCCCGGCCACTACACACCTTGGGGTGTCTATGAGTGCATACCTATTTCCCCAGCTCCCCGGGCGCTGACTACGGCTGCTCACTGCACCACCTGGTGGTGGTTGGGTTAAATGCAGAGACCAATTTCGTCTGTCAAGTATGGGAAACATACACAGATGACAAAAATGTGCAATTAATTAATTAATTAAAACCCACAACAAAAACTAACCTTAACAACCGTTTAAATCTGCAGGATTTAATTGACATCAGTTATAAAGCTAAGAACTGTTTTTCTTGTGTGTGACACGTTGGAATCTGACGACCAGAGTGAGTTTGTTGTAGTGAAACGTTGTTTTTAGTTGCTTAATTGCTACTTTTGTGTTATTGAAGTTGTTATTGTTTTCTGAACACTCCCAGCCAAAAGAGGTTTTGATTGTTGATAAGTTGAAGACTTAAATGGATTTAACTATGCCAACATGCTGTTCATTTTGTTAAAGATCTCAATCTTTGAAGAGTCATTGTAGATCAATACTACTTAAGGTACTATAATCTACACTGACCTCCCAATCATTTAGGTAGGACCGATTCGATCGTTTCTATTCTAGATCTATTCATTTTGATGAGTCTCGCCATAGACTTCAAAATTTATAGGGAATACCAAATCTTGCGTCGTTCGTCTAAAAGACAACAGACATTTAGACCAAACTAGTTTCATTTTTTTATTTTAGTTTAACCTAAACTAAATAATGAATGGAGGAATAGTTTGAATGAAGAGGCCTTCGTTACAGAAGCCCTCCACATTTCTATAGGTATAGATCCCTATTTCTGATTTTTACAGCATTGATCCACCCCTTAATTGGTAATTGTAGCTGATCTAATCCATGATAGCTTACATACCAGGTGCATATAGGTAAGGCTTAATGTAGAATCCCAATCATAAGCCCACCTAAAACCACATAATTGCATGACACATTGAACCAGGGTGGCACCGACTGGAAGCCATCCAGCCTGCAACCTTCGATGTGGGGACCTGCTGATCCAACGTTGGTCTTCAACCTTCATCCAAGGCCCGCCTCCTCTGCTTCAATCGAGGGATCCCCTCTACATGCTGATTAAAAACCATTCTTGCTGATGAAATCAATAACCCCCATCGTTGTGGATTTACCGTTGTGGATTATAAGACTTTGTTTCCAAGGGATCACAGACTCAGTTTTCCATGGGTTAACAGACTATGTTTTCCAAAGGATTGAAAGCTTACCGCAATGGGATTACCTACGAACAGTATGGAATTTCCAAAAACATTATGGGAGTATAATTTTGAACTTTTTTTGACTTTTTTTTTCCACTTGCTGGATTACATAGAGGTCAGAGACATTCGGTGGTATCCTTTCGTGTTGGAACTCATCTCCAAGGACAGGCGATGATTTCCAAAAAGGGGGACTGTAGGGATATAGCACCCTCATGTCCGTATGGGATGTGGGCCTCTCCACATCTCTCTGAAACTCTCTGTGTTTAGACTTTCTTGAAGCTCTCAAGGACACTATTTTTACAATTATTATGAATTAATGGACACTAATTAATCAGATTGAACTTTCTTTTTAATGTGTGTTAATTCAGAATTGATCAACAGTATATTTTTGTCATTTAATGATGATTTTACTAAGCTGGTATATTTTAAATATGCCAAAGTTAAGAGAACATCTCAGAATGATCTTGCTTTAAACTGTCTGCTCTATGCAGAATAAGTGTCTAAAGTTGAATGAACAATCCTTCGTATTTGTTTGAACTGTTTTTGGAACGAAGGAAAAGTGCTAGACATAGCTTGCTTTCGGTCTCCCGTCCTTTCTAAAAACAATGAATCTGTTCTCAAAACAAAGTACATGGCTTGTTCACATGCACCTGCATCTGCTGACGTATGTTCTTTTATTTACTGTCTACCCTACCTGCAGTGATGTCAGTAACGCGTTACAAAGTAACGCGTTACTCTGGTCGGACCACTTTTTTCAGTAACTAGTAATCTAACGCGTTGCTTTTCAAACTGCAGTAATCAGATTAAAGTTACTTTCTCCAAATTATTGTGCGTTACTTAGTTATTTGTCATTTTCTGTAGTACTGTAATTTAATTTTATTTCGCCAATGCGTCTCGGGGGGAGCGATAAAAAAAAAGACAGGAGTGACGTCAGTCTATGCGACCGCCCGGTGTCTTGTAGCACACGTTAGCATTAAGCTAGGTTTAGCATCTCGCTGCGGTCTCCTGTTTGTTTGGGAACGTTGTGACTTGTTAAAAACACGAGCGCACATCCAAAACGGTGTGTGGACTTTGTTTCACGGAGACTGGATCTGCAGCAGACAACACGTCTAACTTGAACGGACTTAACGACGTGATCCGAACGTGAACGAGGAGCAGCTTGTAAACACTGCTAACAGAGCAGCAGCAGCATTAAAACAGCCTTCAGGTAGGTCAGATCAGTCAATAACACAAACTGTAGGACATTTTACAGCTCTGGATCTACGTCTGAAATGTTGTTGTTGCTGTGCAGGCTTTAAATTAACTGAGCGTCTCTAAAACGTCTTCCATCACGTCCATCATCATGTCAACACCAGCCAAAAAGTTAATCACTTTATGAAAAAACTGATGTCAACAAGTCCTGGAGCTGAATAAATCCCTGCCCTGATGATGACCGAGAGATCCAACCACAAGAAGAGGTATTGTTCTTTTATTAATAATTAACCTTTTTAATTTAAAATGATAATCTTATTAACTATTTTTATTTTTTTACCTGTTTGTGTTATTTCCAGTCTGAGACAGAGGAAGCAGCTGTCTTTTTCCTCTTGAGGGACATCCACCTGCAGCTAAGAAGCGTGTGATGATGACCCTGATGCATGCTCAATAATCCAGGTAGAAAAATCTAAAAATGCTAAGTCTGGTCCTCTGGACATTCAAAAAACAAAACAGAACAAAAAAAATTGTAGAAACGTTTTATCTTTTGTCCAAAAGACTTCCTCAGTCTGAGATGCTGTATTCATCTCAATCTTATAAATACTGTAGCACCCTCTCACAGTGGATGAACCAGTTTGCTGCTGACAGCTGAAACCAGCTGCTCACGGACCATCAGCCTAACAATGGATAGTTAGCAGCACCCTGATGGTTGTTTGCTATTCACAGAGGGCTGAGTGATACTAGCAATAACAGCATTGTAAGAGGGGGACAGTTGAACCCAGAGGCCTCCACCTCTGTTTAATGATGGATGGTTTCTTTTCACAAAGATGGCCTCCTTTACTCCTCTCTCAAACCATCGTTCCTCTCTATCAAGGATGTGAACATCTTCATCCCTGAAAGAGTGACCGCTGGCCTGGAGATGAGTGTAGACCACAGAGTCCTGACCTGATGATGTTGATCTTCTGTGCTGGACCATCCTTTTGGCCAGTGGCTCATGCTTTTATTTATTTTCATACAAACGTATTGTTTACTTGACACATTTTCAAAATAAACATTTTATAAGTCTTTTTTGTAAAAATATTATTTGTTTAGTGAAGTCAAGAAAGACTACTGTATTTTGTTTTTTGAATATTTATTAGTAATTATTTTATTAAAACATTTAAATTTTTTATGTATTGTGACAGAGGGTTCTTGTCAGCGGCTGCTGAAAGTAACTAACTATGTTAGTAATCAAATCAAGTAATCAGTAACTTAACTAAGTTACTTTTCCCAAGGACTAATCAGTAACTTAACTAAGTTACTTTTTCAATGTAACTATGCCATCACTGCCTACCTGTCACTCAGACGAACTGACCTTCAAAGTCACTCCTTCTCTAGTGATGGACAGCCAATCAGCAGGAAGTATGTGACTAAGTCACACCCCCTTCTTAAAGGGGCACTTCCTGCATTTTTCCCTTCAGTGCTTTGGGGAGAACTAAGTCAACCTGCTTCTCTCCTCTGGAAAAGCTGGAGACGTTCCGGTCAATGTGTCAAATAGACCCACGTTTCAGCTGGAGTTACAGTAAAGCTTACTGTAACTCACTCACTCATCTTCTGGAAGAATTTGTTTTCTGAAGTTTTATTTTGAAAGTCCAGCCAGTAGCTGGCTCTATTCCTGCCGGGAGAAGCGCGCTTCTTGCTCGTCTGAATCAGCTCACACGCGCGGAGGTCATCTGGGCGTGAACTGGACAACACAGTCCGTTAGTGTCCACAAACTTCAACTCTTATCTCCAAGACGTATCGTCAACAGGTAACGAGGCGTTGATGTGTTCTGAGCGTGTGAGAAGCCCAGCTAAGACCTGTATGGGAAAGTTTGCCACCCTGGTTGTTTTCAAAATAATTAACTTCCGTTAACTTAGCTTTCATTCATCTTCTTCCTCCTATTTCTTATTTTTCATAAGCTATTAATCTGTCAAGTAATGTGCCAACAGTTAAATCCTAACTGTCTGTTTGTTTTAATTTGAATTCTTGTCAACGTAGTTATTAAATCAGAGCTAATATCGATACAAATGTTTAATGTAATTTTTGTGATAGTTTCAATAAAAGGTCTATTTTTTTGGTAGACCAACATAAGTTGAAGTCTCTCGTGAAATTACATTTCTGGCTAATCACATCACAGATTTATTGATTTATTCTGAAAAAGTTGAGACCCCGTGAATTGGTGGCATGTTTGTGCAGATAAAAGTCTGCTCAGACCTGCGCATCTAAAAATATAGGGAAGTCAGTAAACTGACCAGTAAGTCCTATATCTCTACAATAATGGTGGTCCAGTAAGTGTTTAAATACCTTACCCCACATTATTCGTTACACTTCTCTAAAAGCATTTCTAAAAAGCCACAGTGACCCGCCGTTAACCAGCCAATAAAAACAGAGTTTGTAACCAGCCAATAAAAACAGAGCTTGAATTTGAATCAGCCAATAAAAACAGAGCTTGAATTTGAATTTCAGCAGAGCAAGGGTAACAGAGCCATATATGGCTCTGAGGGGGAGGGACCAGAAACGTGTCTCTGTTCAAAAATTTCATAAGTTCCAGCGTGTTCCAGAAATTACATACTGAACCTTTAAAGGTAAGAGATCAACAGCACGGATAAAGTCACATATCACCAAGTAAAGTGGCATCACAGTGATTCTTCTGGTTAGAGATTCATGAGTCTAACAGCCTCAGGGTAGAAGCTGTTCCTCAGTCTAGTGGTTCTACACTTAATCCTCCTCAACCTCCTACCTGAGGGGAACAGGGCAAAAAATGTGTGTGCTGGGTGAGTGGGGTCCTTCATGATGCAGGTAGTCCTCTTCTTGCATCTAGAGGTGCAGATGTCTGTGATGGTGGGGAGACTGACTCCAACAGCTTCTGTGCAGCCTTCACTACTCTCTGCAGAGCTTTTCTTTCTGCAGCTGTGCAGCCTCCATGCCACACGGTGACGTTAGGAATTTTTTTGTCTCCAAATCCTGTGTCATTTTTCACCACTTTTATTGTCTGTCCAACAAATGTACTCTAAGTAGAAGTACCATATTAATGTTTTTAATTCAGTAAAAGTAAATAAGTACTTGCTTTTATAAATACTTAAAGTATTAAAGTAAAAGTACTTGCTGAATGTATTACCTAATGCAATGGTTTACAATATCATTAACTGTGCATACCGTCTGTATATTTTCTGTAATACATTAATACACATTACACATTAATACACACTTGGACTTGTGATTCTGTGCATCAGAATTTTAGGGATGACCTGCAGAGTTAAATGTCATTAAGCAAAATAAGAGAGGAATGATTTTACCTTTGAAAGTTTTTATTTAACACAAAGTAAAGCAATTGTGTCATTTTAACTGCAGTAAAAACATTGAAGTAAAAGTTGTCTGACAGAAAAAAGGAGCATTAGACCTAACAAAGGAACAGGCTCTGATCACTTCAACTCCAGTTTGTCATCAACTCTGGTTAAAATACTGTCCAGTCAACCTTGTAATGGGTCAATAGTGAACAATATTTTAACTTCCTGACACCATTTTCAAAACTTGGACCTGAGTGTTGAGTCATTTGGAGACATCTCTTGTCTCCTAACATCCCATGAACTGACACATTTTAATATTGCAGCAAGAATTTCTTGTTCAAGTTCAGAAGAAGTTGGTTTTCAAAGTTTTTTGAGTCCAGTCTGGCTCTTTTGGGAGAGAAAATCTGTCCTCCTGAAATGAACAGTCTTTCAATAATATTTCAATAATAGTTCAATAGTCTTTCAATAATATTTCAATAATATTTCAATAGTCTTTCAATAATCTTTGAATAATATTTCAATTGTCTTTCAATAATATTTCAATAATATTTCAATAGTCTTTCAATAATCTTTCAATAGTCTTTCAATAAGGCCATGGGTGGTGTGTGTCTTCTGGCTGACTCTACACGGTGGAATCCATTTTGTGTGTGTTAGTGGTGCTGTGGGTGCTCCTAGCTCAATGACGTTTATACTAGGATACATGTCATTGGTCCAGCTCTTCTTGAAGGCAGGTCTAATGTTACCTGTCCACTTTGCAGTGATTCAATGGACCAACTCCCCTCTCGACATCAGTTACTTTCAAGCTAACGACAAATAAAAAAAACTGCAACGTGAATGTAACTTGTAACTCAACACATTATAGAAATGTAGTGTAGTAGAAAGTACAGATACTTCATGTAAAATGTAGTGGAGTAAAAGTAAAAGTACCCACATTTAATTCTACTTAAGTAAAGTACAGATACATGAAAAATGTACTTAAGTACAGTAACAAAGTATTTGTACTTACCGGTACAGTAGTTACTTCCCACCACTGTTTATCTGTTTAAATAAAGATTGAATGAATGAGTGCTGGAGCACAGGATGCTCTCCACTGCACACCTGTAGAAGGAGGTGAGGACTGAACTTCACAGTCCAGCTCGCCTGAGGGAGTAGAGTCGTTGATGTGCAACTCTAAGAAGGACCAAGAAGGTCCTGGGTCTAAAACTCCAGTTTGGGTCTTTTTGTGTGGAGTTTGCACATGGGCTTCCCTCGGGTACTCCAGTTTCCTCCAGTCCAAAAAAACCCTGCGTGTTAGGTTGCCTTCAGGTCCAGTCCTAACTTGAAAAAGATTTGTTATCTTATTGGGATTGGCCTGGTGAAACAAAGGTTAATAAACAATTATAATAATGTGCTGCATGTCATCTTACACACTGCAACGCTTCTGGTCTTAGCCCACTTGTTCCTGTTCAGGAGCTGCTGCCTGTCTGCAGGGGTCGTCAGACGAGGTGCACCTCGGAGGGGTTGCCAGTCCGTCGCAGTGCTACACAGACTCAATAGTTCATGCTTACTCCTATAAGAACAATTTATGCTATAATGAATCTAACATGAACGTTTGAGAACCGAGCAAAAAGCCACGCCTGCACAGGGAGACCAGTCAAAGCTCACTCTGAAGGCTTCACTGAGAATTGAACCCAGAACCGTTTTGCTGCAGGGCACCAGCACCAACCAACTGAACCGTGTACGTTCACGTGTACATTTCCAACCACAGGAAGATTCATCAGATGTGAAGGGTTTTCATCCCGATGCACCGAGAAGGTAAATGTTTGTGGTGAGACACTGCCAGCCCTCAGTGCATTTCATTTTAATACAAAATATATTTTGTTATTCATAAATTGTTAATTTTGTACAGATTATACAGTCTTGATAAATAAATTAAAAAGCCTCCAGAACAAACATGTCATAATAAAATAAAATATGAAATGTAGATTTAGTCTCAAGCGGACGAGATGTGCTGCATTCAGCTGTTGGAGAAGGATGGAATAATGTGCTGAAGAGGAAACAGTCAGCGCAGGAAATATGAATAAATAGGAATTAATTTCCATGAAATGTGCATTTGATTACCCAAAGGAAATATTAAAATAAGATTTCTTAAAAAATAAAATAAAAAACTTGGATATGATTATACTTGTTGTTAAGGTAGTGCTTGTAGTGATGGACACACAAAGAGGTTTTTCTTGTTTTGGCATCTTTTACCATATTTTCTGCCGTACACGTCACTTCACCGTAAAAGTCACATCTATTATGCGTCCATTGCTATATTTTACAGTCAGAGATTTTTGGAATGATAAGGCATTGTTTTTGTTGTAGAACACATTCATTGTTCCACATTTAATTTATTGTGTTAGCGTTTGGGGAAAGGCGTGTAAATCAATTACAATGCCTATTTTTATTTTACAGAAAAGAGTTGTCAGACTTATTACAAGAAAGCAGTACAATCATCCATCAAATGTATTATTTTGTCAAACGAAACTGTTGAAGTTCTACAATTTAGTCGATTATAATATTTTGTTATTTATGTACAGTATAGAGCACAGAATGATACACTGCCTTCAAATATTTAGAGGTATTTTGTTAAAAGAACGAGTTGTTACTATCTAAAGGGGAAATGTACTGTATACATAGTTCCCAGACACGCCCCCAGTATTGCGCAAACCGGTTTTCGCACCACATCTAAAGGCAGAAGAAGGCAAGATGGCGAACTAGCAGAGCAAATTATACGGACAAAAACACGAGCTACCACAGCTTCACCAAGGAACAAGAGCAAACTGGCAGTGGTCGAGTTAAATGAGTTTGAGAAAGAAATCATGGCAGACGAATCAGACAACTTGTCACAAAGTAGTTACTCCGATATCATTAATTATTTAATTAATACAAGGAGCGAGCGCACACCGGCTTCACAGCACACCGGCTTCACAGCTTTAAATCCAAAAAAGATGTGTAAACTGTCTCAATCAGATCTAACCAGCTAAAAAAAGGTTTAACTAAAATAACACACAGCCAACAAACAGTCCAAGCTGAACACGGACCAGAACCAGCACTTTTGAGTCTTACCGTGTTGGAAGTTAGCATGTTGTTAGCATCTGGAGCGTGGCTCGCGGGAGCTCAGGTCGGACGGCGTGCATCCGCTGAGGCGGCCGCGGAGGCACGTCCACGTCCCATGGGACCGACGCGTCGCCCGCACGACTTGGCTCCCGTCCTCCTTCTCCAACTGGGACGGTCTGGTGGACCGTGAGGAGCAGAGGAGGCCATTGTCGCGTTAGCGAGATGCTAAGCTAACAGCATGCAAGACGGTTTGCTAAATAATGAAAAAAAAAAAAAACCAGCTCTAACACACAGACAGTTGTACTCTAACATTGTTCTGACATAGTTTCACAAAATGATTTATGTAGAATATTTTGTTTACCGGCCAAAAGGACGACGTCTTCCAGAGCAGATCCAAGCCAGACTCAGACCGAGGAGGGGCTGCAGTCCAGCTTCTCCGATGAGATAAATCCTTCACGTTACAGGTAGTCCCCGATTTACGAGCGCTCTGATCTACGAGGTTCCGGACTTACGAGCTGGCGAATTTTTTGAAAAAACGCAAAAAATACTGAGTTTTTCTGTGTTTTTTCACCACAGTTCGTTAGCTAAACATGTGGACACACGTTTCCGATCATTTTTATGCACTCATAAGCAGTTTTTCGATGAAAAACGAGTGTTCGTAGTCGCGCTAGCAAAACCGTTCCAATTTACGAGCGAAATTCCGGACTTACGAGACACGTGGCGGCCGTTCCAAATTACGAGATTTCCGGTTTACGAGCGCCTCGTTGTAACGGAACCCGCTCGTAAATCGGGGACTACCTACTACTTTTTTTTGATTAACTGAAACCTGCGCGTTGCCCAAACGTCTACCCGACTGGAACACCCACTGACACAACACGAAGTAACCATTGCAATTAATTAGAAATTAACACACACAAAAAACGTGAAAAATGAACATCCATTAAACCGCGCTGTCCCCTGTTCTGACTATCAAAATGAGGGTCCACCCGGAAGTAAGACGGATGTGACGTCACATGGGAACTATGTATTTGTAAAGCCACAAATTAGAACAAGTTTGAGGGGAAGATCGGCCATGGTTCAAGGAGTTGGGTTGTGGAACGATTTGGAGCATGATGTTAAAGTGGCTAAATAAATGGCAATATTTAAGGGAATGATTAAGTTTAAATTGTTAAAATCCTATATCTAAATTAGTTTAAGTTAGAAATTGTATATGTTGTATTGGAGGTTAAAAGCTTTGTTCATTTCTTTTGGAAATTAAAGAAATTGGTTGTATGAATTGTTTGTTAGAAAGATAAGGGGCAGATAAAATAAGAATTTTTTTCTTCATCTGCTGCCTTTCATTTTATACTTGTGTTTTTTTTCTTCTTTTATGTGTATATTGTTATGTATTTTATTATAATAAAATGAATGAATAAACAAATCAAAAAATCAAATCAAAAATATTTTTTTTCAAAATTTTACCAGATAAGCACCTAAAACAATTGTTTGTTTGCTTGACATTATAGCAAAGGTGCGTCTCAGTCGAACTTTTACTTAATAAATGCACTTTAATGGTCAAATAAGTTGCATTTTGCTCGGGCGGCGCAGTGAAATGAAGCTGATTTGATGTTTGCTCCAGGCGAGTTGGACAAAGGTGGCTTATGGCAAGCCGACTGTGTCATTAATAGCCACTTTTACCTATTACAGCAGCATGCCATACTAATCAAGTGCCATCTAGCAGCTGGAATGAAATTGGTCAGATCTCAGCTAAAATTTGGTTTATAAATAAATATGGGGCGGGGGGGGATCCACAAATGAGTCGCTTCAGCTTATAAGTCACAGGGCATGCAAATTATGCAAAAAACTGTAACTTATAGGCCGGGAAATACGGTAATAATCTTCTGTCAAAACGTGAAGGCAGATGATAATGTTTTTTTTTACTCATTTCACAAGATCTTTATACTAACTGTTGAAATCAACACTTTTTCTTTTAGCTTTAACAGCTAAGACATGAAAAATGCCAGCAGAATGTAAAGAGCCTCAGAAGTGCTCCTACATGAGCGTCTGACGTTCATGAAGTCCTTTTGTTCCAGAAGTCTCTCCCTTTCAGCCTCTCGCAGTCTGCTCTCTGGAAATTGACATATTTTCTTTTTTCCTTATTAAAGAATTTTAAAATAATTTGATTTCTGTCAGGAACAAGCCGAAAGGATTGCAAGGGAGCTTCAAGTCTCAACCCAATTAGTGACCTCATTCACTGAGCACATCTCGTCTTTCTTTCTTTCTTCCTCCTCTTTTCATCAGTTTCCATTCACCACGCCGCCCCTCACATCCCTCTATCCTCTGGACTCTTTCTTCTCGTCTCCTCTGGACCTCCTATTCTTCTCTTCCTCTCTGTCTGCACAAATGAGTCCATTTTGCCTGCGGGGATGAGACCGCAGTGGTTAAATCAGATCGGGGCAAGGTTATATTTGGACTGTGGCAAAGAGAGGGAGAAGGAATAGAAGCATCAAACATCTGGGCGATCACAACGTGGCCTATTTCACATTGGCATCAATGCCCTACAGTTAATTTTTAGGTCACATTCATCTGACATTATTAAAAATATTAACTTTGTAAAATCCATGCAAGGGTTTTAGATTGATCACCTCACAATGAGAAACAATGGAAACATTTTGGACAAACCTTAAAAATAATGTTGTGAGAAATCTCATGCAGAATTGCCAGATGTCACATTCAGCGTATGTGCTTTGTAAAGCATGTACATTTTAACTTTAATTATGTAAAACCAAATAACTTCTGCCATTTTTGTGTTGGCTCATGTTGATTAGTCGATCCAGTTGAGGATGGCTGCCTAAACTGAATTGTCTCTAAGCCCTGATCACAGGGAGCATCTGTTTTGGGTGAAACATTTAACACTATTGATCACACCATTCTGCTTGATAAATTGAATCAATATGGTGTAAGAGGTCCTGCTTTACAGTGGATAAGCAGTTATTTGAGGGATAGAAAGCAGTTTGTTCAGATGGATGAAGTAAGATCTAATTCATGCAGAACTTCATGTGGAGTACCACAAGGTTCAGTATACATAAATTGTTTATTTTATATGCAAATGATTTAATTGAAGTATCTGACATCCTCAAATGTGTTCTATTTGAGTGCCGCCGCTTTGGCGCAGGGGATAAGAGGAGGAGACTGAGGAGTCTCCAGGCTCGAACCAGCAGACTGAGAGACAGCTCTGTTCATCAGGCAGTCAGGATGCTAAACACTCTGCCTGCTCTGCCTCCCCTCCCATTTGAACTGCCTTAACACAAAAAACTTTCTCACACATTACCACACAACACAAAGATTTTAACACTGGACTCTGTGTCATCAAACGGGTTATTCACTAAACTCTCGGTCATGTGCTCATTCAGTTTGCACTACTTCTCATATTTGCACTAATGTTTGTATTACATCACTGCCTATAGTCATAATACTGTTTACATTCTCTGTTTACATACTACTGGTTACATTCAATGTTTACATTTATTAATACTGTTTACATTTATTACTACTGCTTACATTTATTACTACTGTTTACATTTACACTACTTTTATATCTACACTACTGCTGATACATATACAGTATTCTCTGACCAGCCTTATTTAAGGATGCCCAATGTGCCTTACTGCATATGCCACTTTGCCTCTATAACAACATCAACTACTACCTCATACATATACTGTGTACATTAACTCATATGCTGCTTTGCCACTTTGCAAATGTCAATGCTAGAACCTTTAGTTTATTTTATAGTTATACTTTTTATACTTTTTCTATACTAGTATGCAAAAACTCAGGACAGTATTATGTTCATTAAATGTTTAGTGTTTTAGTTTTAGTTTTAGAGTTGGTGTAAATTTTCATACTCTTGTACCACTATGCAAAAACTCAGGACAGTGTTACAGCTTTACTATTTTATGCTTATGTCTATTATTATATGTTTCAGTGTTTCAATGTTTAAATAGTTACTGTTGCACCGAGGGACTGAGAGAAACGCAATTTCAATTCTGTGTATGTCCTGTACATATTGCAGTTCTGACAATAAAGTTGACTTTGACTTTGACTTTTGATAAGCAGGCAGCACATATGCTTGAGGCTGAGCCTCTCCACAGGCGTCGCGGGTTCACGTCCCAGACCCGGAGAGCTTCTTTCTGTAGTGTCGCCCCCCTCTCTACCGTTTCGCCCTCTCCCTCTCCAATAAAGGCTACTAGCGCCCAAAAATGTAAAAAATATATTAAAAAAAAAAAGTGTTCTATTTGCTGATGATACAACTTTTTTCTGTTTGGGTAAAGACATGGAACAGATGTTTGAGTTGGTAAACAAGGAGATTGTTAAAATACAGGATTGGTTTAAATTAAATAAGTTATCATTGAATGTTGATAAAACTAATTTTATGATATTTAGTAAAAAAGATAACTTTGGACTTTTCTTTCAAAATTGATGGTGTTAAGATAAGTAGAGTGAATGAGGTAAAGTTTCTGGGTGTAACTATTGATGATAAACTGTCATGGAAACAGCATATAAATCTTGTAAAAACTAAAATATCTAAGTCCAATGCAGTATTATATAGAGTAAGGGACTTATTAAACAATGATGCTTTATATTTACACTACTTTATAATACAGTTGTAGTCCCACATTTAACTTATTGTATCAATGTTTGGGGTACAGCGTGTAAAACCATAACAAAGCCTATTTTTATTCTGCAAAAAAGAGCTGTAAGAATTATAACAAGAAAGAGTTATTGTCACCCTTCTAATGTTCTGTTTTGTTTGTTTTGTTTTATGATTTGGTGGATTATTAATATTATTTTACTTATGTTTAAAGCTCAGAATCGCTTGTTACCATCAAACATTCAAGCATATTTTATAAAAAGGAAGAGTTGTTATAATTTGAAGGGAATAGCTATTTTTGTTAAACCTAAGTATAGAACCAGTTTAAAGGTTCAGTCTGCAGTTTCTGTAGAACAGCAGCACTTAGAAAAAATTTCAACAAGCAAAGCATTCTGATCCCTCCCCTTCAGAGCCATATATGGCTCTGCCCCCTTGTGGTCTGTTGAAATTTGAATTCAAGCTCTGTTTTTATTGGCTGATTCAAATTCAAGCTCGGTTTTTATTGGCTGGTTACAAACTTTGTTTTTATTGGCTGGAAAATGGCGGGTCACTTTTTCTTTTTAGAAATGCTTATTTA
>JBBPBX010009639.1:0-59651 GCA_038048925.1 Garcialebias charrua | reverse complement strand
ATACCAAATGACCTCTTGGACTAGCTGAAAACCTGTACATGTAAAAATATGAAAAAGTTAAAAAACAATTCTCAAGTTTATACAATACACTTATACAGTATTCTGTATTATTCAGTATTCAGTATTCCAACAACAGTATTCTTATACCTACATAAAACTGCAGTCAACGTGATGACGTAACGAGGCTGCAACGTGATGACGTGATGACGTAACGACGCAGTTCGTCCGTCTGCTCACTGCTCAGAGGTAAAAAAAAAAAAAAAAAAGAGCAGAATTAGCAGAAAAATGACGTTGGAAACATTAAAACCCCTCTACCCTATTAACGCATGTTAAATTACAGCGTTAGTCACGCTGTTATTGTGACGTGACACGTTCACGGTAGTGACGCTAACGCGACGTGCGTTTAATTTTGTCTTCGTCGCGTTAAGACTCTAAATAACCACTAAAAACATCCACAAGTGATGCATATATAGTATCGCTGATTTATATAAATGTCTATAAAAGTTTTCAACAGCGTTGAAAGGTTGTCACGCTTCTGAAGTGAAGTTACGTTACATGCTAACGCTAGCCGCAGCTAGTTTGAGCTGCGTCTTTCTTCACGCACTCAAAACTCATGCACAGATACTTCCTAATTTATCTAAATGTTGATAAAGTTTTCTACAGTCTTCACAGTTTGTGACGCTGCGGTTAAAGTCACGTTACTACTGGATTAGGTTAACATTTCCTTGAGATGATGTCATCAAAAGCAACAAAAATTTTTTTTTAATTCTTACCTGAATGAAGTCAATACACTCTGACACTCTGTCCACCTACCGCTGCAAAATTTTATTTAAATCGCTCTCCAAAAATAATCTCCGCTCACCTACATGCACTCAACACACGACGCCATAACTCTGCACGTGTAAGCTCAAGGGGCTTTAACTTTTAAAAACTCGGTCACCTGAGGCCCCGCCCTGAGCCCCCGCCCACTACAGGGTCTCCACATCACGAGAGGAGGGGCGGCGTTGGAGTTTCGCGCGGTCTCCACATCACGAGAGGAGGGGCGTTGCAGTTTGGCGCCATGTGTGTCAGTGAGCCACACACACGGCTGCAATAAATGCAACCGATACACAAAAACATACACACCACACACAAATACCCTGGGAGGTGCGTAGCCAGCCAATTTTATAAATGTAAATAACTTTTTATTAAAACAATTTTAAGTGTTAAAGCACACTCCAACTCATCCAGGCAGCCTATTAGCCACAAGTTACGCTGATATTGATGAGAAAAAACAATGTTTACATATTAATATATTTGGATACAATCTGTGTTTTATCCAGACATTGGCAAAGGCTGGCTAATACCAAATGTCCCGATAATGTCGGTACGTAGTCTGGCGCATAGGCGGGCCAATACGCTTGCACCAACGCACACACACACACACACACACACACACACACACACACACACACACAACAAGAACATGCAGACTTCTCAGTAGCAGGCTTATTTCCTCATAAGGAGCTAGCTGAACACCTAGTATCTGACTTTTTGTAAGTCTTGCATGCATCTTATAGTAACTTATCTTTGTGTGGTAATTCTCTGACGGCTCTGTGGTTGTTAAAGTTTGCAGTGACCCACTAAGCACAGGCCAGCACCTCCACACACAAACTCCACAGACAGAGAAAAACAAGTTCTTATCAGAACAAGTCTGCTCATTTTCGCAGCTGCAGAGGAGTGAAGCTGTAGAGGAGTTTTGGAGTATTTTAAATAAGTGAATCTATCATATAAAACCGATTTAGATAGAAGCCTTTGTATTTTTATTCTTTTATTACGTTTAAACCTATGAGAAATGATGTGATATATGTTTTCTTTTATGATTCACAGCAAACTAAAAAATGCTTCACTGCTGAGGGTTGAAAAATATAGTTTTGAACATTACATAGCACGTTAAAAGAGTGTTTTTCCACAGTTTGAGTAAATCTGGGTGAAAGTTGAAAATTTCTTCTGACTGAAGAGATTGGAACTTTGCCAGATGGCAGATGGCATTAAGTCATTCTCTGCTGAGGGAGGGGACAGCTGAAAGAGACATTATGTCATTTTTCAGTGAGGGCTGAGAGGAGGTGTAAAACGTTACCTCACCACAGACCAATGAAGCCCTATCAGAATGATGTAATTTTCTGAGGAGGGGAACTGAAGCCCCCTCTCTGGGCTATAAAAAAGCTGTGGAAGAGAAGAAATTTTGCTGAGTTTTTGGACCTCTGAAGAATTCTTGTGGATTATACTGAACTCTCTGGAGCTGAAAAAGAAGAAGATTGGATTATCTGAAAAAGGGTTTTTCTTTTTGATCAACAAGGAAAACTTTTTTGCCTCTCAGCCCGGATATTTCCAACTTCTTCACAATTTGGACTGGCTTCAGAGATGGAATAATTTTCCTATTCTTTTGGAAATCCCTTGTGGTACTTTCTGACAAGAAAAAGGTAGGATAATCTTCCCAGTTCTATCCACAACTAAATTTATATTAAGATTAAATTATTAATAACAGTAAAAAAGCCTCCTTTTATACAAGAAGATTAAATAATCGGTTGAAACCAACAAAGCGGAGATCTTCTCGCTGAAAGCGGACTGGTTTATCAGCTTGTTTGAGCTAAAAAGAACACGGAGTTCTTTTTGTCCTCCCGGCTGCGGCAAAAGGGCCTTTGAAAGCTCAACGGAGCTGTGAATGGATGTTTTTACATTTTTATCGGAGTAACTGATTTTTCCTGGATATAATTATTTTTATTTTTTACAAGATTTTTTTGTTTTATAACAATTCTGTGGAATAAACCTCAATTAATGGATTAAACCAATTTTTTTCCCTTCTGAATGAATTAGGGATATTTTCCTTTCTGTTCATAACAGATTAAAAGGAGTTTAAAGAGAAGTTTTGTGCGTCGAGAGATCAGACTGCAGCAAGCTGAATGTTTGGGAAAATTGGGAAGATAAGAAGAACACAGTGTCCCTGTTCGTCTTCTAACCGCTGTTAAAGGCCTCTCGTAATGGATTTTTAACTAATTTTTCCAGGAATTACCACATTATCTAATGGATTAAAATTGTCTATTTCTGGATTACCATTTTTCTGGATGGATTTAACAAATTTGTGGAACAAACAAATTCTCTTTGATTTAATTCAACTATTAATTAAGTTACTGTTTTGGGTCATCCGAGACCAACCCCAGAGCGGGGACCTGCCAGCTAGAAGCTGACTGACCTTGGATGAAAAGCCAGGAGAACACGATGTTCTAATTTTAACCTCAGGCCCGCTTTGAAGGCCTTGTTCATCAGCATCGCAGAACAACTGAATGGATTACAATATCTTTGAATGGATAACACTTTTGAGGAATAATTGATTTTGCCTGGGAGGATTACCAGACTTTTTGGCCCTGAACAGTTTTGATGGATTACAACTGGGATTTTTAAACGCCGCTGCGGGAGTTTTGTTCATCAGCGCCGTGCAGCCGGTCTTGAGTGGATTGAAGCCTGGATTGCCGGTTCTTCCTTTCTGTTAGGATTAAAAACACAAGCTTTTCCTATGTGGGATTAAACAAAGATTTGTCCAGTCTGCTGGAGTGCAGACTTCTGAGTGGAGTACAACAGCATCACCTGGAGGTTTTTCTGTAGAAAAAACAAGATTTCCTGATGGGATTAAGTTTTCTGGTGGAAATAAAAACACAAGTTGGAACACAACAAGATTATGGAATTGAATATATTTAATTGGAATCAGATTATAGTAGAATAAACCAACATTTTGAAGAGTATACAAATTATTGATTGGAGTAGAACTCAATTCAATTAAAGCTAAAAACACATTAAAGCCCAGCGAGTGGAAGACATCTTTTGGTGAGCTGTGAATCATTTAACTCTCTTAAATGCAAATCATGTAACCTGATTAAATCTTTTTCTGTAGTAAGTAGTGCTTATGCTGTTACCCCTGCAAATTAAATATTAAAGAATATAAAACGTACAAATTTGGATTCTTCATTCGACTCACCTAGATATTAAATGATGGGAAACTTGGTTCAAAGATAACAACAAGATTATTGGAGGTTTTAAATGGTTGTGTTAGCCAAAAAGAGTAAAACAATATCCTGGAACCTTATTTTCCTAGGTTCTAAAACTAACCAGACGGATAACAATAACTATCTACTAGAGGTAATCTGTCGTTAATGTGTGTTTCTCCGTGGGATACGATCTGACTCCATTCTGCTAAGTCGGGCTATCGGCGGAGTGAAACAGGATATGACATGCAGATTTGAAGACAGTAACAGTCTGGTTGAATTACCTCGTCTCAGCCTTAATCCTAACTAATCTTGAGACATATCGGGTAATACTCGTGTGCAAGGATAAAAGTTAAAAAACCCGTTACTGGAGAGGCTGGAGTGAGGACTTGTTGCAAAATCCTGCAGCTAACCTCACTCACGTAGAATAAACAACTTTCTGGATATACACAACTGTGGTGTCTTGCAAAATGAGGAGGCTCAGACTATTTTCCATGTGACTTTAATGCGCCCTTATGGTCTTCTTCTTCTTTCGGCTTTTCCCTTTTCAGGGGTCGCCACAGTGAGTCATCCTCCTCCACCTCACTCTGTCCTCTGCATCCTCTGTCCTCACTCCAACTACCTTCATGTCCTCTCTAACTGTATCCATATAATAATTATAATAATAATAATGAATTCCATTTATAATGCACTTTTCATTAATAAAAATCTCAAATATATATATATCTCCTCTTTGGCTTTCCTCTTAGTCTTTTTCCTGGCAGCTGCATTTCTAACATCCTTCTACCAATATACCCACTGTCCCTCCTCTGGACATGTCCAAACCATCTCAGTCTGGCCTCCCTAACTTTATCTCCCAGTTGTTCAACATGTGCTGTACCTCTGATTATCTCATTCCTGATCTTATCCATCCTTGTCACTCCTAAGGAGAACCTCAGCATCTTCATTTCTGCCACTTCCAGTTCTTTCTCCTGTCTTTTTGTCAATGACACTGTCTCCAGACCATACAACATAGCTGGTCTCACCACTGTCTTGTAAACTTTTCCTTTGACCTTTGCTGACACCTTTTTGTCACAAATCACTCCTGAAACTTTTCTCCATCCACTCCATCCTGCCTGGACTCTCTTTTTCACCTCTTTACCACATTCCCCATTTTCCTGGACAGTGGACCCCAAGTACTTGAAGTCCTGCACCTTTGTGACCTCTGCTCCTTGTAGCCTCACTGTTCCACTGGCCTCCCTCTCATTCACACACATGTACTCTGTCTTACTACGACTGACTTTCATTCCTCTTCTTTCAAGTGCATACCTCCACCTCTCCAAGTTCTCTTCCACCTGTTCCCTGTTCTCACCACAGATCACAATGTCATCTGCAAACATCATAGTCCATGGGGATTCCTGCCTGACCTCATCTGTTAGTCGGTCCATCACCAGAGCAAACAAGAAGGGGCTCAGAGCCGATCCTTGATGCAATCCCACCTCCACCTTGAAGCTATCTGTCACTCCTACAGCACATCTCACCACTGTCCTGCTGTCTTCATACATGTCCTGTACCAGTCTAACATACTTTTCTGCCACTCCAGATTTCCTCATGCAATACCACACCTCCTCTCTTGGCACCCTGTCATATGCTTTTTCTAAATCCACAAACACACAATGGAGTTCTTTCTGACCCTCTCTGTACTTCTCTATCAACATCCTCAAAGCAAAGATGGCATCTGTGGTGCTCTTTCTTGGCATGAAACCATACTGCTGCTCACAGATAGTCACCTCTTGTCTAAGTCTTGCTTCCACAACTCTCTCCCAGATCTTCATCGTGTGGCTCATCAACTTAATTCCCCTGTAGTTGCTACAACTCTGTACATCACCCTTGTTCTTAAAAATGGGAACCAGCACACTTCTTCTCCATTCTTCAGGCATTTTCTCACCCTCAAATATTCCATTAAATATTTGAGTCAAAAACCTCACTGCCATCTCTCCAAGACATTTCCAAACCTCCACTGGTATGTCATCAGGTCCTACTGCCTTCCCCTTCTTCATTCTTTTCAGAGCTTTCCGGACTTCACCCTCACTAATCTTTCCCACTTCCTGGTCCACAGTTTCTATGACCTCCACTCTTCTTTCTCTTTCATTCTCTTCATTCATTAGCTCCTCAAAGTAATCCTTCCATCTTCCCATCACACTCTCCTCACTTGTTAGAACATTCCCATTCCCATCTTTAATAAGCCTAACCTGCTGCACATCCTTTCCAGCCTGATCCCTCTGTCTTGCCAATCGGTACAAGTCCTTCTCGCCCTCTTTAGTGTCCAGTCTCCCATACAACTCATTGTACGCCCTCTGCTTTGCCTTAGCTACTTCCCTCTTTGCTCTATGTCCCATCTCCTTATATTCCTGTCTCCTCTCTTCAGTCCTCTCACTGTCATATTTCTTCTTGGCTAATCTCTTTCTTTGAATGGCGTCCTGCACTTCACTATTCCACCACCAGGTTTCCTTATCATCCATTCTCTGTCCAGATGACACACCAAGTACCTTCCTACCTGTCTCTCTAATTACTGTTGCTGTAGTAGCCCAGTCACTTGGAAGCTCTTTCTTACCACCCAGAGCCTTTAACAGCTCTCTCTGAATTTCTCACAACATTCTTCCTTCTTTAGCTTCCACCATTTGGTCTTCTTCTCTGATTTTACTCTTTTTCTCTTCTTCGCAACAACAGTCATTCTACACACAACCATCCGATGCTGTCTGGCCACGCTCTCCCCTGCCACAACCTTACAGTCTCCAATCTCCCTCAGGTTTCCTCTTCTACACAGAATGTAGTCGACCTGTGTACTCCTTCCTCCACTCTTATAGGTCACTCTATGTTCCTCCCTCTTTTGGAAATAGGTATTGACTATAGCCATTTCCATTCTCTTGGCAAAATCCACCACCATCTGTCCTTCCTGGTTTCTTTCCTTGACACCAAACCTACCCATCACTTCCTCATCCCCTCTGTTTCCTTCACCAACATGTCCATTCAGGTCTGCTCCAATCACCACTCTTTCCTCCCTGGGAATACTCTCTATCACTTCATCCAAATCTTTCCAAAATTTATCTTTCTCCTCCCCATCACATCCAACCTGTGGAGCATAACCACTGACTATGTTTAGCATCAGACCTTCTACTTCTACCTTCAGACACATCACCCTATCTGACACTCTCTTCACCTCTACTACATTCTTTGCCAACTCCTCCTTCAGGACCACCCCTACTCCATTTCTCTTTCTATCCACACCATGGTAAAACAGTTTGAACCCTGCTCCAATACTGCGAGCCTTGCTGCCCTTCCACTTGGTCTTTTGGACACATAAAACATCTACCTTTCTTTTCTGCATCATGTCAGCCAGCTCTCTGCCTTTGCCTGTCATTGTCCCCACATTTAGAGTTGCATCCGTCAGTCCTACATTCTTCACTTTCCTCCTCTCCCTCTGTCTCCTGACACGTTTCCCTCTTCAGGGTCTTCGACTAACAGTAGCACAATTTCTGCCGGCACCCTGTTTGTCAACAGCACCGATGGCGGACGTTGTTAACCTGGGCCTCGACCGATCCGGTATGGTTTCACTTTGATGGTTTCACTTTGATGAACTCTCATTATGGTTTTGGCAAGTGTTTTACATCGGATGCCATTCCTGACACAACCCTCACCATTTACCCAGGCTTGAGACCGGCACAAGAGATACACTGGCTTGTGCTCCCTAGTGACTGGTTTTAATGCGCCTTATGGTACACAACAGAAAACGAAACCTGCTAGTGTTGCCAGGTCTCGCAATAGAAACAAGCAACCAGCTCCATGAAAACAAGCCCAACTGGCAACCCACCACATTGTGTAAAACAGAGGCCGTTTTTAAACAGTATAAACATACATTTATTATGGCATTACATTTAAACAGCAAAATTATGCTAAACACTTTGAATAACATACTTTTACGCTCTGAAAAAAAAAGATTTTACATATGTAACATTAATTCAATCCAGGGAATTGGATTATGGAATGGTTTGGAGAGTGATGTTAAAAATGCCAAGTCAATGTGTACATTTAAGAAAATGATCAAAACTGAATTGTTAAAAATGTATATATGAAGTAGCTTAATGAAAAATTAGAAATAATTATTCATTTTGTTCTGTTACTTGAAGATTATTATTGTTTGAACTTATTGTTTGAAAAAAGGGGCAGATATAATAAGATTTTTTTCATCTTTCTGCTACCTTTCATTTTTTATTTTGTATTCTTATCATTTATGGAATTGTTTTGTATTGTATTTTAAAAGGAATAAATTTTATAAGTAAATAAATAAAATTAAAATAAATAAATTCAACCTTTTTTTTTTCTTTATAGATGGCCTCCCTTCTCACCTCACAGCCATCCTCTCACACCGATATGATTTTTTTTTAAATTTAAAAAAAATTTAAAAAAATTTTTTAAAGAGAGAAAGGAAAGATAGAAAGTAAGACAACAAAACACAACAATTATCCACAAAAAGAGCACAAGGCAAACACACCCAACCTCCGTCCACAATCCTGCAAAGCACATGACAAAACACAGCAACAAAATACACATGCATAAAGACTAATAATATTCATGACCTTGCAGTAGATTTCCATAAATAAACATACCCATACCTACATATATATATATATATACAGTATACATATACATTCATATGACACTCTGAGATATGTATACAGGTAGTCCCCGACTTACGAGCGAGTTCCGTTACAACGAGGTGCTCGTAAGACGAAAATTCGTAAGTTGGAACACGAAGCACATGTTCTCGTAAGTCCGGATTTTCGCTCGTAAGTTGGAACGGTTTTGCTAGCGCGACTACAAACACTCGTTTTTCATCGAAAAACTGCTTATGAGTGCATAAAAATGATCGGAAACGTGTGTCCACATGTTTAGCTAACGAACTGTGGTGAAAAAACACAGAAAAACTCGGTATTTTTTGCGTTTTTTCCAAAAATTGGCCAGCTCGTAAGTCCGGAACCTCGTAAGTTAGAGCGCTCGTAAGTCGGGGACTACCTGTATCTACATATACATCCTTGCATCCATTTGTGAGTGGTTGTGAGCATGCATAAGTGAATAAGTTTCTGCATATGATATCTACATATACATCCCTGCATCCATTTGTGTGTGGCTGTGAACATGCATAAGTGAATAAGGTTCCTCCGATAGAACATTCAGTAGCGACTGTGAAGCATCAGAGATCCGTCCCCCCAAGGCCCGAGGCAGACGAAGGGGCGATCAAAGCCCAAGACCCCAAGAAGGACCCCGAGCCCAGAGTCCCCAGGGCCACCCGAACAGGACGAGCCACTCACCCTCTCCCCAGATCTGACCAAGGGGGAGAACCGGACGAGCTCCACCAGCGACTACACACAATGACCCCCGGGAGGCCAACAGCGACAAACCCACAGGCCCCCGCCGGAGCCCGTTGCAAGAGCCCGCTGCACTGACGTAGCCCCAGGCCCGGTCACCGAGGCCCGGGCACCAGGGACGCCCACCCCTCAGGCCCAGACCCGATAGGACCAGAGGACCCGAGCCCCACCAGGCAGCCACCAGGCCGAGCCGACACACGCCCAAGCGCCCAACCCCTGAAAGCGACAACAAGGGCCCCCAGCACGCCCGCAGGCAAAAGGACACCCACCCGGGGGCCACGTGGTATAGCGTGACACCAAGTAGCCTCAGATGTAACAGAGAGGGGGCAGTCCAAATACCAGCCTGACAATTAGACATTCATACACGGATGAAAATAAATTCAACCTTTAATTAACCCCATTTAGCCTCAGGGACTCATTTAGAGTCAGAGAGTCCGAGAATCTTTGTCATTCGCACCACATGTGGTACATGTGATGAAATGAGATTATGTGCACAGGGCCCCCCCAAAATGCAGAGTAAGCTACAGAGTCAATATCAAAACTACTAAAAGCTGGGAATGTACCGGGAGCCCGTGAAGCTGCAATTGCTCTGAGTGCAGCCATCTTGACCATGTCATGTTCACTTACTAGAGAGACCTGAATTTTAAACAAAGAATGAAACAGTGGACAACAATGACAACAATAGACAATCATAAAGGATGCGTACAAATTGTATACATTTTTTAAACAGCAAACTCATATTAAACACAACACAAAAACTTTCTTTAAACTGTTTAAAAGCAGACACATGAGCCAACTCAAGCAGGTCAAGTGTATCTGATTTTTTCATTCAACCTTTATTTAGTCAGGTAAATCTCATTGAGCCTCATGGACTCATTTCCTTGTTGTTCTTGCTTCCCCATCAGGTCTGTTCATCTGTAACACAGAAATTCACTCGGATAGAAAAACCATTTATAAGCGACTTTAGAAAAAACAAGCCCAAAGTCGCTTATGATAAGCAGACTTGGCAACTATGAAACCTGCACAACGGTGTCTGAATGTTAGGACTCTACCAACCACATCAATTCCTTTTAGATGAGAAATTATATTACAAACCGGATTCCAAAAAAGTTTGGACACTAAACAAATTGTGAATAAAAACTGAATGCAATGATGTGGAGATGGCAACATCTAATATTTTATTTAGAACAGAACACAAATCACAGATCAAAAGTTTAAACTGAGAGAATGTATCATTTTAAGGGAAACGTATGTTTCAAAATTTCATGGCATCAAAAAATCCCAAAAAAGTTGGGACAAGTACCACTGTGTGGCATCCCCCCTTCTTCTTAAAACACTCAACAGACGTCTGGGGACAGAGGAGACCAGTTTCTCAAGTTTAGAAATAAGAATGCTCTCCCATTCATGTCTAATACAGGCCTCTAACTGTTCAATCGTCTTGGGCCTTCTTTGTCGCACCTTCCTCTTTATGATGCGCCAAATGTTCTCTATAGGTGAAAGATCTGGACTGCAGGCTGGCCATTTCAGTACCCGGATCCTTCTCCTACGTAGCCATGATGTTGTGATTGCTGCAGAATGTGGTCTGGCATTATCTTGTTGAAAAATGCAGGGTCTTCCCTGAAAGAGATGACGTCTAGATGGGAGCATATGTTGTTCTAGAACCTGAACATAGTTCTCTGCATTAATGGTGCCTTTCCAGACATGCAAGCTGCCCATGCCACAAGCGCTCATGCAACCCCATACCATCAGTGATGCAGGCTTCTGAACGGAGCGTTGATAACAACTTGGGCTATCCTTGTCCTCTCTGGTCCAGATGACATGGCGTCCCAGTGTTCCATAAAGAACTTCAAATCGTGACTTGTCTGACCACAGAACAGTCTTCCATTTTGCTACACTCCATTTTAAATGACCCCTGTGCAAACGTCTGAGCATGTGGAGCTTGTTTAGAAATGGCTTCCTCTTTGCACTGTCGAGTTTTAGCTGGCAACGGTGGATTGTGTTCACTGACAATGCTTTCTGGAAGTATTCCTGATCCCATTCTGTTTTTTCCTTGACAGTGGTATTCCTGTTTGAGGTGCAGTGATGTTTAAGGGTCCGGAGATCGCGAGTATCCAGTAGAGTTTTACGGCCTTGACCCTTACGCACAGCGATTGTTCCAGATTCTCTGAATCTTTTAATGATGTTATGCACGGTTGATGATGATAACTTAAAAGTCTTTGCTATTTTACGCTGGGTAACACCATTCTGGTATTGCTGCACTATCTTTCTGCACAACAATGGTGGAATTGGTGATCCTCTTACCATCTTGGCTTCTGAGAGACACTGACACTCTGAGAAGCTCTTTTTATACCCAATCATGTTGTCAATTGACCTAATTAGTGTTAATTGGTCTTCCAGCTGTTTGTTAGATGCTCAATTTTCTTTTTCCAGCTGCTTATTGCTACTTGTCCTAACTTTTTTTGGGATTTGTTGATGTATATTTATTTGTTTTTTTTTAACCAGTGCTAATTAATTTAATTAATCACTCATCCTTACAATCAACAATCAATGAAATTCAAAGGCATCATCAGTCATTATGAAGTTTTGAGAACAGGTTGTATCATAAACCAAGGTTGAAGTGTTAACAAATTGTTCAATCATTTTAATTAATTGATTGATTAGGTTAATAATTAGGGTGGCACGGTAGCTCAGTTGTTAGAGCTGATCACCTCTCAGTGAGAAGGTGACCGTTTCAAATCCCGGCTGGGACGTTTCTGGGTGGAGTTTGCATGTTCTTTCCGTGCATTCGTGGGTTTTCTCAAGGTACTCCGGTTTCCTCCCACAGACTAAAAACATGTATGTTAGGCTGATTGTTAACTGAAAATTATCCCTAGGTGAGCGAGAGAGTGAATGGCTGTTTGTTTCATTTTTCTCTGTGTCCCTATGATGGACTGGAGAGTGTCCCCCGCCTCTCACACAGTGACCCCCGTTACCCAACAAGGAAGAAGTGGATAAAGATAATGGATGGATGGAGGATGGATGGATGGACGATTTTTAATTAGAAAAGTAAACTCGGTGACCCCTAAACATTTCAACAACTGATAGAAGAACATAAGCCACAGCTCACAGGTGTGGGGACGAAGACCAGTCTTAGTCCACAGCATCCTCTGATCATTCAGAATCACTCCAATAAACATGTACTTCTCAGATTTCTTCCGTTTTTATTTTTAATTTTAATTTTTTTACTTTTCTTATGTAGTGCACCAATTTACCACCCTCAGCTTCAAGTCCTGTGTCTTCTTGCGTCATCCATCCATCCATTTTCGTCCACTTATCCGGGGTCGGGTCGCGGGGGTAGCAGCCTAAGTAGGGAGGCCCAGACTTCCCTCTCCCCAGCCACATGGAGCAGCTCCTCTGGGGGAATCCCAAGGCGTTCCCAGGCCAGCCGAGAAACATAGTCCCTCCAGCGTGTCCTGGGTCTTCCTCTGGGCCTCCTCCCGGTGGGACATGCCCGGAACACCTCACCAGGGAGGCGTCCAGGAGGCATCCTAACCAGATGCCCGAGCCACCTCAACTGGCTCCTCTCGATGTGGAGAAGCAGCGGCTCTACTCCGAGTCCCTCCCGGATGACTGAGCTTCTCACCCTATCTCTAAGGGAGAGTCCAGACACCCTGCGGAGAAAACTCATTTCAGCCGCTTGTATCCGAGATCTCGTTCTTTCGGTCACAACCCAAAGCTCATGACCATAGATGAGGGTGGGAACGTAGATCGATCGGTAAATTGAGAGCTTTGCCTTTCGACTCAGCTCTCTCTTCACCACGACAGACCGGTACAGCGCCCGCTTCACTGCGGATGCTGCACCTATCCGCCTATCGATCTCACGCTCCAGTTTTCCCTCATTCGTGAACAAGACCCCGAGATACTTAAACTCCTCCACTTGGGGCAGGACCTCCTCCCCGACCCGGAGAGGGCATGCTACCCTTTTCCGGCTCAAGACCATGGCCTCGGATTTGGAGGAACTGATCCTCATCCCGGCCGCATCACACTCGGCTGCAAACCGCTCCAGCGAAAGCTGTAGATCACGATCTGATGAAGCCAATAGGACCACATCATCTGCAAAAAACAGAGAAGCGATTCTAAGGCCACCAAAACGGATCCTCTCAACACCTTGGCTGCGCCTAGAAATTCTGTCCATAAAAGTTATGAACAGAATCGGTGACAAAGGGCAACCTTGGCGGAGTCCAACTCTCACTGGAAACGAGCCTGACTTACTGCCGGCAATGCGGACCAAGCTCTGACATCGGTCGTACAGGGACCTAACAGCCCATATCAATGGGCCTGGTACCCCATACTCCCGGAGTACCCCCCACAGAACCCCCCGAGGGATGCGGTCGAATGCCTTTTCCAAGTCCACAAAGCACATGCACATTCTTGCATCATGCCCCTAACTATTTATTACATACACTGTCATCAGCATGAATCTTGGGGTATTCTCCAAGAACAGACCTAAAGTCAATTCCTGCTTCTTTAAGATGCTGCTCAAGGCCTCTCGTGTTTTCGTTGATCCTGACCCCTGATTACTTTGTGCCCAAGTTCCTTCTGCTGCCATCTCTGGTTTCTGCCTTTTTCTGTCTTTTTGAGCACCATCTCTCTTCATTGCTCATCTAAACTGTCAATGTGTTGCACAGTGACAGTTTTCGTTGTTCTCATTCTGCTGAAGTAAAAAACAAGAGTACCGTATTGCATTTGGAGAACCTTGCTGCAAAGTTGGAAACATCCCCTTAATGCTTCCTCTGTTGTGACAGTGCACTGATAACGTTTCTGCTTTTGAAGCTTCTGTAGCAGCCTTTTAAAAGAAGTGTTTAAACTGTATCTCAGATATGGTCTGTAACCTACACTTGTCAATGAACATGGAGTGATGTTCATCTGAAACTTTTTGGAAAAGCATCTAGAAGGTCTGAAATCTACTGATGTGATTCCCAAAGTCATCAACAGAGTTCTTTTCAGCTTCAGTTGAGACATCCAAGGCCCTGTTGATATTCTCCAAGTACACTCAGAACATTAAGTTTCAGTTGTGCAGTTTTCTTAGCAAAATCATCAGAACTGCTTTGCTGAAGGCTTGCACTGTCTGCACAGTCCATATCCAATAACTCAAGAAAAAACAAAGTAGTTCCATTAAACTCACAGAAGTTTTGAACAATATGTGTATTCTGTTACCCCACAGCATGGAACAAGTCCACGTGGGAGCTTCTTCTTATCTAAAAGTAACCCTAACTCTCTTCTTTACCATCCTTATAGCACATCTTATTTACTCCAGCGATGATGTTCTCAGCAAAACAACCCCTGCTGTAGCACGTCCTCTAGTGATGAAGAGACAATGGCCCTCATTCACGAAAATGTTCGTATTTTTATCCTAAATTTCTGCTACTTTTGTTCGTACGAAGCGTTCGTACGAACATGCCACGTCAGATTCAACAAAGTCTTCTATCCTCAGGAAAAGTGTGTAAATGGGTTGCGTAAATATGATGAATCCCACCTGTTCCAACCACCTGCGCGTGCACGCGGAGAGGTTATTTACATAATTCCCACCCCTCAAAACACCATATAAGGCTACGTTTCCTGCCTCGGAGGCAAAACGTGTTCGTGCATAAAATGACACACACCAGCACTTTGGTGTGGACTTGTTCCTGTTTAAAGTGCTTTATAAATAAAATGGTATGGTATGGTATGGTATGGTATGGTATGGTGCATAAAATGACAGCGAAAAGTAAAAAAGAAGAACTCTACCGGTGCGGAGATTGAAGTTCTGCTCTCCTTGATCGAGAAAAGTAAATCTGTCCTTATTAGCAGCGTCACTCATGGGAATAAATGACCAACTAATGCCAAAGAATGTTTGTTTATAATAAATGTGGACCTTAAAATATACACGTGTCCTGGTGGCTAACTGGTTAAAGCATTTCACCGCTTATCGAGATTTCGTTGGTTCGATTCCCACAAGGTATGCCTTTTTTTTTTCCTTCCTTCTTTAGATTATTTATTCATTCCAGATTAAAAAGACTTTATGCTTCATTTCTTGTTGTATTGTAAATAGTTTTCTTGTGTTTTTTAAATCTGGAATGAATTAAAAGGAGAAAAAAAAAGTCCCATGTGGGTCTCGAACCCATAAGGTTCGGCATTGCGACGCAACGCTCTACTGATTGAGCTATCTGACAGCTATGACTGCGACAGGAGGAGGTCAACCTAAAGTCTACGTTACCGAAGTCTGCGTTACCGAGACAAATTAAACTTAAATTAATTCATAATTTAAGTTGGTTTTAGTTTTAGATCTTCATATTAATATTGTAGTGTTAGAAAACGGCATTGATAACAAATTGATTTTAATTTAAATACTTTAATCCGTTAGTCATTATTACATTTAAAATTATAATTCGACTTCAAACAGAACCTATTGTCAAGACCAATTGTGGTGCGTGACTTTTTTAAACTCTAAATATTTTCTAAATAACGAAATATGAAGTTATTAGTGGAGAAATTCCGTCTGGATGACAGCAGACTGACGCTCCTAAAATATACGACAGGTCCGGACCACTCGTAAATTTTGTTCGTATCTGAAAAAAATCGTAGGATACGAAAACATTGTTGAATGCCGCAAATGATCCTAAATCACTCGTACGCAGTTTAAGAACAAATCTGTGCGTACGAACGGTTCGTGAATGAGGGCCAATGTTGTCTAATGGACAATGACTTTCCCCAGGTGTCCTCAAGCACACCTGTCTGTCATTGTATTTGATATATTCTTCGCTATTTCTTCTTTGTAACAACAAAATCCACATTATGAAGATGGGTATAGACCTGAATTGCCTTATTATTTGATGCTATCCAGGTCGACAGATGGTCCTAATGTGGTATAGTCTTCATCCGTCTATCCATATGCCACTGCATATGCCACTTTGCCTCTATACCAACATCAACTACCTCATACATACCCGGTATACTGTGTACATTAACTCATATGCTGTTTTGCCACTCTTTGCAAATGTCAATGCTAGAACCTTCAGTTTATTTTATAGATATACTTTTTATACTTTTTTATACTACTATGCAAAAACTCAGGACAGTATTACACTTTTATTATTTCATTTTATGCTTATGTTCATTAAATGTTTAGTGTTTTAGTGTTGGTGTAAATTTTCATACTTTTATACTACTATGCAAAAACTCAGGACAGTGTTACACTTTTACTATTTTATGCTTATGTTTATTAAATGTTTCAGTGTTTTAGTAATTAAATGGTTACTGTTGCACCGAGGGACTGAGAGAAACGCAATTTCAATCCTGTGTATGTCCTGTACATACTGTATTGCAGTTCTGACAATAAAGTTGACTTTCACTTGACTTTGACTTTGATATGTCCATAAACTTTCTCTTGTCCCACCTATAACTTCTGATGTTCTCAAGACAATAGCCTATATGCCACGGGTTTCCGTTCCAGCACCTCCGCAGTCATTACACAGACGGAGCACTTCCGGTTAGCGGGAAAGACACGAACATAAATAACTAAATACAATTAAAGGGGACCACAGATGCAAAAATCACTTTTTAATGTTTTTTTACTCAACTTTGGGTATTAACTTCATAAAAAAACAGTCCTTGTGCCAAAAAAATGCACCCAGTGGTTTATTTACTCTAAGTAGATTTATTTATTTTTGATAAATACACCAGGATTCACACTTCCTGCAGTTATTGACGTCACAGGCCGTAGCCAATCACCTCAAACCTGAGTCCAGCCCCTCACCTAGCAACCCCTGGTTAGGCTCAACCCACTTCTGTATTAAACACATGACTGTTGTTTTTCATGATTTCATCTCATCTTTTGTTTATATGTTCTTAATTTCATGTGTACAGCACTTTGTTGCAGCTGTGTTTTTTTTAAATGGCTTTATAAATAAAGTATAATTGTTATTTTTATGTTTTAGTTCAATTTTTAGTGTATTTGCGATCGCTGCCAACGCGCAGCCGGCAAAAATTAAACGAGCGGACCCCCGGCTTAGGGACCGGTTGCGACGGGACCCTCTTCCGGCGCGATGGAGCGGAGCTTCAACTGTACAGCCTCATTTCAGCCTCGCAGCAGGCTCGCAGCAGCGAGGACCTTCTCCTTACAGATTAATTTACGGGAGACACTTGGTAAACTTTGTGTTGTCTTGACTGGAACAGCGATAACTCCCAAAATCTCCGCGTGCAACGAGCGGAGCTGGCGAAAACCGGAAGAGGAACAAGCTAACATTAGCTTCGGATTCGGCAGGTCTCATGCTAAAAGGAGCAGCTCATGGCGGCGCTCTCAGACGGGTTTCGGTAAGTTATCTTAAGCTAGCACTAACAGTAAGTCAAATGAGTAATAAAAAAGGAGCTAATTTTAAAACAACAACACATTACAGATACTGGCTGTTACAGAGGGCGTAAACAGATCTTTGAAGGGCGTGGACTTCAAGAAACCGGTCGTTCAAAACGAAAGTTAAAAATGGCAGAATTAAAAAGGGTATAATTGATTATCTAAGAATTATTTTGTGTATTAAAATGAATTAATATTGTCAAGATAGCACACAGACATAACATAAAAATTTTAAATACCTATATGTGGTCTCCTTTAATAAAACATCAGCATACACACCAATAACAACTCTATACACATATAAAACCATATAAAATTATGGCGACGTTCCCCCTACGGATAGCCGCAATATATGTTCGCCGAAACCCCCCCGCGGAACAGCTGTTCCCACCGGTGGGCGGACACAACGGTACTCACGTGTAGTGCCGGTAGCGCGCAACCGCTTCCCGTTTCGGCTCGTTGTCATGGTAGGCTACTAGGAGCTAACGCTGACAACAGCGGAGGTGGATGGGAACCGGAAGTGGCGGGTAGGTGTTGCATTTTGCCGGAAGTACGTCACGCCCCCCCGTGGCATATAGGCTATTGTATGATATTTGGTACACGTGCATCAGCACCAGACAAAGGGTGACATACACTTTTCATGACCCCCAGCTCCAAGGTCAAGTTTACAAATCAAGGTCAAATGCTATAAAAGTTCTCTTCTGTCGCCATAAATTTTGATTTACTCAAAATAATTTTTTGAAAACACTAGCATGGTAAGTTTATTGTAATTGATCTGTAGAAAAAAAAATCAACAATATTACCGGTAAATTCTCTTCAATCCTCCAACCTTCTTGTCATTAGCTACGTGCCTCTCAAGTTAGCAAGCTAACGTTTAGATAACCTAGCAAATGCAACTGCCCTGTAAAATTTTATCCAGAACAAAACACATCAGTGTTAGTAATGTTCTCTTTGTCATCCTCCGTGAAATGCATTGTCTGAAATCTTTACTTCTCTTAAAAAAAAAAAAACGCCACTGTAGTCAATACTGGTTAGGCCTTTACCATACAATTAAATTAAATTCAATAATACTTTATTAATCCCAAAGGGAAATTAAGTGTTGTAACTTGTTTCATTAAGAGATGTTACTGATGGCTGTAGACAGGAAGGATCTCTGATAAAGGTCCATCCCACAGCAGATTTTTTTTTTTAAGAAACTGGTCACAGATGCCATCCGATCTGTCCACTCAGACTTGGATGACCTCTCAGTTACATGTCTGTGTTCAAACAATATTCAAATTATTATAATTAATCAATAATTTAAAGTATTTTTGTAACTTGATAATTCTATGGAGAATAGTGGAGGATCGAAAATGTGAATGCATGTTAGGAAGACTGTTTCAAGAAACTGTTTTAAAAGTAGCTGTTTACTTCAGATTATTGGTGGTGGACAAAGATAAAAAATTCAATCACTTTAGTTATCAGCATTAGCTGTCTCCTTTTAATAGCGGTATTGGCGATAGCCAAAATTTCCATATACCCGATAGGTTGGGCTTTAGTTAACATCACTTGCCTCTGTGTTTTAGGTGTAAAATGTGCGGGATCTGGGCTTTGTTTGGCAGCGATGAGTGCCTGTCAGTTCAATGCACGAGTGCCATGAAGATAGCTCATCGAGGCCCAGATGCTTTTCGATTTGAAAATGTTAACGGCTTCACCAATTGCTGCTTTGGTTTCCACCGACTGGCCATTGTGGATCAGCTGTACGGGATGCAGCCTCTGCGTGTCCACAAGTTTCCTTACTTATGGCTCTGCTACAATGGAGAGATTTATAACCACTACACAGTAAGACTTTTTTTTTATTTTTATTTTTATTTTTTTTTTTACAATTTGTGAAAATTCCTCTTGTATTTGTTCATACTTTGTGTAGTGTGCCTGTACTAACTGATTAGTTTTCTGTAACAACTCTGACCACTAACACTGCAGTTTATTTAATAGTGCCTGATAAAGATGAGGTTCCATGAACCAAGAAGGCAAAATAAAAAAATATTCATAGTTTTAGTTTTTTCTTTGCACCCTCATGTTCACAGCAGAATCCTACAAATGTGTCAGTCCACAGAGCCTGAGCACTGGAATAGAGTGTGCAAAGAAAATAATCAGCACTTCTGTTTAGTCAGTAGAGATTTAAAGACCGTGTAAAGTGAATTTCAACATTTTCTTAAATAAACATTATAAATGTGATAATTGTAATCTTGTAAATGAGTAAAAAGTCTCAAAATAGTAGCTCAATTAATTTTGGAGTTATAGATGAAACTGTGTATGAAGACATGCTTGTTTCAGGATTTTTTAGGCGTGGTTTAAACGTGACCGCGTTTCGTCACGCGGTCCTCATTAGTATAGCACTACCCCCTGCTGCTCCAGTCATATAAATTGTTCTTCGCATGGGTGGAGCCGTTCACTCGCGAATCGCAGATAGCATCAGATAGCAATAGCATGGATATTTTGTTCATCGTTAGCTAGCTAATCAATTATGCCTCGTTCCTGCATCTTCCCTGGATGTCGCAATGGTCAGGGCACCCACATTGAGACGCAGGAGGGAGTCAGAACAAACCCAGGCTGCTGCTGGAGCGGCCACCTGCAGCTCCGCGCCGCGCGTGTGTGTGTGTGTGTGTGTGTGCGTTGAGCTCCTGCCACGCGCGCCGTGAAACGCAGTGACTCGCTGACACAGATGAGATAACTTAGTTATCAACGTGATTACTCTTTATTTTTATCACCAACACAGACATGCGATGTGACCGGGTCGGACCGGGTGCAGCGAGTCCGCTGCTCATCTTCTAAAATAGCGCTTATTATTAAACACATAACATCGGAGTTATGAAGTATCTTTGTGTCCTCAACTTTAAAAACAAAACCAGAGTTGTTAGTGCACTAAAAACAGCGTAACTCTTGGAAAAAGGAGCTACTGGCAGCCAGAACTTAGATAAAAACGGAGGAGGTGGATCTCTGCTGTCTGCCTCGCTCAGCTCAGCTCAGCAGAACTGCGCTGAAACCACTCCCTGCACTGACACGCCCCCACAGTTTCAGACCAAGGGAAAAGAATGTATTTTCATGATTTTTGACACTTAATTTTATAAGGAAAACAATGTTTTTAATCAGTCAGATTTATATGGGTGATTAATAACACATATTTATGCCATGTGACAAACTAAAAACACACATTTAATTTCACTTTACACGGTCTTTAAACGTGTCGGTTTGAACAAAGTTAACTGGATCAGAACCATGTTGTGTGCACTGTCTTTGATGGCTCTCTAACACATATATGGCTTCAGCAGGAAATGGTTACCAAAGATGTGAACCTTTATTCTGTACTCCACAACCTTCTTACTGGTGTCATTATCTTTGTTCCACATGACACATTATCTGTTCATCCGTGTCATACATGTGCCATATGACATGGATGAAATTGTGGTGAACCTCACACACGGAAAAAGAGGAAAATATTTGCTGGATGTTTGCCAGTACTGCAGTCCAGTGGTGTAGTCTACGGTACATTTTGTAGTGGGTATACTTAGAAACCAAAGCACACCGGTTAATACACAGTAATTGTCAGTTTATTTTGATTTTTTAAGTATGTTGAATATTTCAAAATTTATCTGATGCTTTTATTTGAACAAATGTACAACTAACTTTGTACAACAGTTGGCTTTGTATTAAAAACATGTTATAGAATTTATAAAACAGTATCAAAGCAAAACACATTGAAGTATTAAGTATTGTAGTAAGTACAGAAGTTATAACTATATAAAAAAACAGGTTGAACCAACTCAATGTGTCTATAAAATGTTCAAAATGTGTTGACAATGACACAAGCCCATGTCATGTATCATTGCCAGTTATTCTACCTTACATGGGCTCATATCATTGGGCACTTTTAAGTGGGTATACTGAAATTCCCAAGCTTTTCTAGTGGGTATACAGTACAGTATAGAGAGTCAGAGAGAGTCAGAGAGTCTTTATTGTCATTTGCACCGCATGTGGTACATGTGATGAAAACGAGATTATGTACACAGGGTCCCAGTTACATCCAACAACAAATGCAAGAGAAAAACAGTAATAACATCTAGGATTAACTAAGAAAAACATCAACTAGTAATACACTAAGCCCTAATGTAGTAGAAAAACATCATTATAAACAGCAGCACGATATTCTCCGTATATCCACACTGTTAAAAAAGAATAATTGAGCTGATTCAAAAAACATTGCAACGTTATGCAGTAAGAATTTCTTGTTTTCTCAATGGTTTGCCATCTGATTTTGCCAAGTATAATTTCATTATTGTACCAATTAAATATACGTTGTTGGTTTGATTCTCTCAAGTATAATTTCATTGTTGTACCAATTAAATATACGTTGTTGGTTTAATTCTCTCAAGTATAATTTCATCGTTGTACCAATGAAATATATGTTGTTGGTAGGGATGCACGATCCACATTTCTCACATCCAATCCGATACGATTCCTAAATCTGGGTATCGACCGATACCGATACTTTTCCGATCCGATATCGGCGTTCAGATATAGGAGGCTGTAATAATTAAGTTCTTGAATGGAGAGCACGTGTGTTGCACGAAACTCTGTGACTTCTGTCTTAACATTGTGTGAGGTAAACCCAGAGAAGACACTCTGAGCCTCACTACAGTAATCCACAAACTAATGGCATACAAGTGGCAGGTCTCTACCACAGACGTCCTTCTGACTCATGGTGCAGCCCGGAACACTAGTCTAAAATACTGCTAAGCCATTATGGGAAATCAACACAGTCCCCATTTTTTAGTTTTATTTTTGATTGTGGCACTATGAGTTGTAATTCTTGTTGAATTTGATCAACAGATACAGATTTAAACTATAATTGAACACTAATATACCGCTAAGCATTCTGGGAAATCCCGTTTTTTAGTTTTGTATTTGATTGTGGCACTAAGTTGTAATTCTTGTTGGTTTTGATCAACAGATACAGATTTAAACAATACTGTACATTGAATGTACATTTATAAATTCAATGCATAGTTTAAATCTGTATGCTGCCTGGGAAACCCCGTCGAGCTGCATGCGCAACAGCTCCTCTTTCAACTCTGTTGTGCCAACAACTAATTCCAAATCCAGTTTATTAAATAATTCACGTTGAACGCCTTTTTTTTGACAATAAGGGTTGATATCATTGGTTTGATAAACATTTTCTCATTGGTACTGATCTATTTAGAATTTCATGTCTGAGCAACAAATTTTATGAAATCCTCTGAACAGATCGTCGTTTGATTTTTAAGAGTGCACGTATCACGTAGACTACACCATTGCTACAATCCTCTTCTTAAAACAGAGCAACACACCAAGAAGGTCAGGTCAGGGCCTATGATGCCCACCGGCTGGCCACTGGCATCGAGGACCACCTTCAGAATTTTAGGTTTCTGAGGATGGTTGACCCAAATGTAGGATTACTAACTTCTTCGTTAGTGCTCTCTGCGTGTCCATTACAGGGTTTCTGTGGGACATTAAAAAGCATTAAGTCATCTCATGGGTTTTATAAAATTTAAAGCCTCAAATGACAATAAATATTTTGTTTCTTACAAGAAAACTAAAATGAGCAGTTTTGGAAATTTCTCAGCCAGACTCACTCTTCATTAATGTAAACTGCAGATCCATTTAGGAATGGTTTCTGTCCGGTCAGTGGGCAGTTAATTGAAGATTGTTTGTTGGAGAGAAATATGAAAACCAGGAGCAGAGACTAAATGGGTAAAAGTAAAATCCAGCTAAAGCAACAAGAAGACAAGAGGTTTAGGTGTGGCTGCTGCTTGCTTATGCCCGTGTTGTGTTGAAAACTGACGGCCTGCCAAAAATAAATTAACCACTGTGGGAACGTGCACAGCTTGTTTGAGTGTGACTCACTGTTTCAAGTATTTATATTTTACTATTTATATTTTCAAGTCTACACAGAATTCGATAAACAAGATGAAGTGATGATGTATGATCTATGCCAGAACTCCTCAACCCTGGTCCTTGTGGCCCACTGTCCGCATGTTTTAGATGTTTCCTTGCTTCAACACACCTGACTCAAATAATTGAATTGCCTTCTCTGAATGTTATCAAGTGTAATAGAAACAGGTCAATGACTCGTTCATGTCAGTCACGTGGGTTAGGGTTAGGAATATAAAGTAATGGTTCACCATACAGATCCTTCCTAACCTTCTGAGATGCCCCTTGGCACTGCTCCATCCACTGAGACACCTTTTCAATCAGGACAATGAGGGTTTGCAAAGTGTCGTTTGAGTATACAGGTAGGTACCTTACAGCTTCAAGAACTGTCTCACCTCGTTTTTGTTCTTGGGTTTTGTTTGCATTAGAAAATAATTTAAATATTTTATCCAAGAACTGACTTTGTAACTGGGACCCTGTGTACATAATCTCGTTTCATCACATGTACCACATGCAGTGCAAATGACAATGAAGATTCTCTGACTCTGACTTTCTTAGTAAGACAGTTTACTTAAACATGTAAAGAGGGATCTATGTTCACCTGAAGCTAGCAGTGCTAGGTAGACTCCATGTTTGTGATGAATCCCTGACCTCAGTCTTTGTTCTTTCAGCTGAAGGAGCAGTTTGGTTTTGATTATCAGACTAAAATGGACGGCGAGGTTTTGCTCCATTTGTATGACCGCTTTGGCATCAAGAAGATGGCTTCTCTCCTGGATGGTGTATTTGCGTTTGTTTTGCTAGACACTGCCAACAGAAAAGTGCATCTGGGACGAGACACGTATGGTGTCCGGCCGTTGTTTCGGTTCCTCACTGATTATGGATTTCTTGCAGTCTGCTCAGAAGCCAAAGGTAACGGATTGTTTGGAACCCCTTTTATCTGTTCATGTGATGAGTGTTATTTAACCTGTTGTTCTGCTCACAGGCCTTATAGACATTACCCATTCAATGAACACATCTGCCAGCATTGTGCCCTTTCTCCCTGGGCACATCGAGGTTTTTGATTTGAAGCCTACTGGTAAGGTCCAGTCTGTTCAGTTTGAACAGTTTCACTGCTGCACACAAGAGCCTGCTCATGCCATCTATGATACTGTGAAAAAGCTGCCTTCAGGTAAGACAGGCTTAATACTTCCTGTGTCAGCTCATTGTGGCACCTAACATAACATTTCTCTACAGGTTTTGATGTGGAAACAGTGAAAGGAAACATCAGAACCCTGTTTGAAAACGCTGTGAGGAAACGCCTGATGGCTCACAGGAGAATCGGTTGTCTTCTGTCTGGTAATGGCTGACATTCTTCTTCGATATTACTCATTCTTTACACCAAGGCTTTGGTTGGGGCGGCAGTGGTGCAGTGGTAGGGCAGCCATTTTGGGACCTGAATGTTGAAGGCTCAAGTCCTTTCATGTGCATGTGATGCATTGTCCTTGGACACCTGATCCCTGCCTGCTCCCCTCTCGAGTGAGATGGATCCACTGCAGAGGAACCTGCAATGATCACAACACATCACACTTTCACTTCAACACAGCTGTTAAAATGATTCAGACCGACTTCAGTTGTGTTTGTAATTTAAAGATAATAAATGAATAAATGAAATGTAGGTTTATTTTTATTGTATAACCTTTGATCTGCACCAACATGTATCTGTAGAACATTTGACTTCTTGGTTAGTTCAACAGCTTTAATTTGTTTAAAGTTCCTGATTGTGATGAAACAAACGCATAAGACTGAAAGTGTTTTGTGTCAGTGATGCTCATTCATGCCGTCTAATTTTAGGTGGTCTGGACTCTAGTTTGGTTGCTGCCATGTTGGTCAAACTAGCTAAAGAGGAGAAGTTACCCTATCCCATTCAGACCTTTTCCATCGGGTCAGAGGACAGTCCGGACATCCTAGCAGCTCGTAAGGTCAGTTCTGCACCAAGACTCGGATCTTTTCCTTTTTGTAAATAAAATAGTTCAGTTTTATTGTAAAACCACAGTTTGTTGTATTCTTCATGACTTTGTTCAGGTGGCAGCTCACATCGGCAGTGAACACCACGAGGTGAACTTTACCCCAGAGGAAGGCTTTCAGGCTGTGAAGGAAGTGATTTTCCACTTGGAGACCTATGACATCACCACTATCCGTGCCTCTGTTGGTGAGAGAACAGCAGCAGCTGTACTTACTGTACCTACACAGCTGCCTGCATTGTACAGACTGTCATCCAACTGCAGTCCTAGGTATTTGTAGGTCCAGACATCAGCTCGACTTATGCACTGGTTCCTTCAAAAGTCCACTACCATCTTTTTGATCTTGTAGGGATTCAGCTGCAGTCGTTTGCGCCACATCATCCCACAAAGTCCAGCAGGCTCATGTACTCCTGAGATGGAGATTAGTAGGGATACTGGGGGTAAAATGCTGGTTTAGAGAGATAACTTTTGCTTCTTTTTCTTCTGTTGGTATTTCCCTCTTCGGGGGTCTCCACTGTGAGTCATCCTCCTCCATCTCACTCTGTCCTCACTCCAACTACCTCCATGTCCTCTCTAACTGCATCCATATATCTCCTCTTTGTCTTTCCTGGCAGCTGCATTTCTAAATCCTTCTACCAATACTGTATATCCACTGTCCCTTCTCTGGACCTGTCCAAAACACTGTCCCTCCTTTGGACATGTCCAAAACACTGTCCCTCCTTTGGACATGTCCAAAACACTGTCCCTCCTTTGGACATGTCCAAACCACTGTTCCTCCTCTGGACATGTCCAAACCACTGTTCTTCCTCTGGACATGTCCAAAACACTGTCCCTCCTCTGGACTTGTCCAAATCGTCTCAATGTGGTCTCCCTAACTTTATCTCCCAGTTGTTCAGCCTGTGCTGTACCTCTGAAAGAAATAGGTTTACAAATGCTTATTGTGCTCACAAGGTAGTAAAGGCCTCCTCATTGCTCTGCGTTCGGCCGAACGGCGCTCGACGTCGTTCGAACGCGGGCACAAACGCGCCAAGCTCAATTTTTACTAACGCAAACGCGTTGTCGCACAATAAACTGCCCGGCGCCGGACTGTTTTGTATGCGACACAAATATATTAAATTCCCCTTCTTCATCCCTGATCTGGCCTTTTGTTTTTTTGCCAAAAGGAAAGTGATCGCTTCCTCCTCTGTTGACACCATGACTGAAATGATGAGGAAATGAATGAATTTGTCACGAGCGAATTAAACTCTGGTCCAACGTGGCTGTGCGAGGTTCTGCAGATTTCCTGGTGTGCTGGACCAGCGCTCCCTGTTTTTATTTTATTTTTTAGAACTTTTTATTAACATATAAACACAGAACACCGCTGCGGCTGCAGCTCGTGCCTTTTTTCCCCCCACCCGACCTGTCAATCAATTCAGTAGGCGTGTCAGCAAATGACCAATCAGCGACCTCAATTTGTCCCGTAGGTAAACGCTCTGCCCTGCTGCTGCTCAAATGACGTCAAAGTATTTGGAGCGAAAACGCGAGCATTAACGCGAGAACGAACGCAGAGCTATACTGTGAACTGCCTGCACACAGAACGCGTGCGTAGAGTGGCGTTCGGCAAAATGCAGAGCTATACTGGGGCCTTAACATAGTCTGAAATATTTAATATAACAACTATAGATGAAATATACAGGTGAACAGATCTGGCGCACTATTTGACAAGAAACTGGTCAGTTTTGTCTCTGTCATCCTTAATTAGTGCATGATAAGCAGTTATTAATGATTTATAAAGTGTTTATGGAGGAATTTATAATGTATCTATAAACTATTTATAAGGGGAGCCTTATTGTAAAGTGATACCAAAAAAAATATCGCTGTGAGCGGAAAGGTTCACTTCAAAGTCAGATGGGACAGTAAAAGTTGGGAATTCTGTGGATGATCTACGGACACAAAGTGTTATATGAATGAGGGGAAATGGCATCTGAAGTAAACTCAGATTTTAAGACAGGCAGCCACTCTCACATTCTCAGGGACAATCAAAGTCCAGTGGGCCAACCAGTCAAATGTTATTTCATCCAGATTATTACAAATGACGTTTTTTGTTCTAAGAGTCTTTTCATACCGAGATTAGTATGAGGTTTCAGCTCTGAGTAATGACTTTATGAGATCCTTTATAAATAATATTAATTCTTTAAATCAGGGGTTCTCAAACTGTTTGGATTCAGGGACCCCTTCATAACCCTCATGTTTATTACCGGTAAATAATTTTCTTCAATTTGTGTTACAAATACTTGACCTGTTCTTTAAAGCCCAACACCCACCATGTTTTCAAATTGCATCGCCATTAATATTTATTAGTTTATTTAAAAATAATACAGGAGCGTTTACTTATATTGTGGAGAAATAACACTAAATGTGTTATTTCATGATTTATAGCAGATTTTAGCATGCAGCTCCGGGAAAATCTGCCCCTCTCCATATATGGGCATTCACTTGGGCATTCACGTCACCAGAGTGACGCCTTGGAGTTACAGGCGAGCAGAGGAAAAGAAAAAGGAAGCATTTTTAAATATTCCCTAAAGCTGCCTGTTGATTAATCCTGCTGTCGCTCACTCATATTCTGAGCGAGCATCCACTTAGACATACTAGTTTAATTCGTTTGATCGCGACAAATTCATTCATTTCCGCATCGACTTTTTATTCTCTCGCCCCGTGATGAGAAAGGCACCCAGAGCCAGCCTCGCAGCTGAGCTCTGCCCGCGCGCATGCTTCACGACCCGTGCTGCTGCAACAAGGCTGACGAGAGATAAGAGCAGATACATACACTCGAGGGAGCAAATTACACCGGCACGAGGAACTTCAAAGGAACGAGGAACCAGCGGAAGAGGAGCCAGAGACGCGCGCGGCTCGCGGCTCGCTCCAGAATGAATGAGAGCAGCAAAAGGTCCGCAGCGGTGTTATAAAATAAATAATAAATAAAATCAGAGCGCTGGTCCATATACACACAAATGGAAATGGAAATATGCAGGAAATATGCAGTTTTAACGCACTCTCTCTCATAAACCTCCATGGAAACTCACTCCTACCTTCTGCCTTCTGGGTGGAGATCCATGTAACAAGAGGCATGACCCTTCGGGACTATTCGGCCAGGTTTCCGGATTCATTCGGGAGTGGGTTGTTTTTTTGTTTTTTTTTTAACCCTCGCCTGGCCCAAATGCAAAAATGAAAATAAAATTCATAAAATACTACAGTAATTCTCCAATATGGTGAATTGTTACTGTCACGGTGGGTGTTGTCCTTTAATGGTCTTGGTACAATTGTTATACTTTTAAACATGGGGAATTTTTAATTCAAGACACACTTAATTAACAAATACAGTATTTTTAATTTAAACTTCCAAAAATTACAGTTTACAGGTTGTTAAACATCTACGTGCTTGTTATATACTGTATACATACAGTACTGTATATCTATTGCAGTACTGTACAAAGTCAGAGACTTATTGAATGATAAAGCTCTGTACACATTTAATCCAGTGTTTCCCCTACCATTATATAGGCGGGGCGCCCCGCCCCATCAACAGAACCGAGCGCCCCGGCTACCCAACGCTCCAACCACCTGTCGGCACTGACATAACGCTAAACTAGCAGCTCGCACTGCAGGTGCACTAGCTGAAAACCTAAAAGCAGCCTCTTCCCTCGCTGACACACACGCACACACACGAAAACTGTCGGTACAAACAGCACATGGCTCACGTTTGTCTTGTCTCACCGTCCCCCACTCCAAAAAAAAAAACTACAGGCAATGTCCCAGACAGCAAAAGTTATGTGGGCCGGATCTGGGCCAAATGTATGAAAACATTTGGCCCGCATTTGTAAAATGGATCCGGCCCGGTGTCTTTTTGTCCAACGGGCCAAAACTGGCCCAGATGTGGATTGCGGATCTGGATTGGATCTGGGCCGGAGGTGGGCCAGAAGTGCTACAAAACTACTGCATTCGGCCCAAATGCGGCCCAGATACGGAATCCTTGTTTAGTTTTTAGGCAAATTTGGGCCAGATGCGGCCCAGATGCGGCATCCTCATTTCATTTTTAGGCGGATTTGGCCCAGGTCCGGCCCAGTAGAGTAAGTCGAATCTCAAAACGCGGCCCAGATCTGGTTCAAACCCGCAATACAGATATGTACAACAGGTCTAAATAGAGCACACACAAAATATCCACATAAGTTGTTGCTTAAAAACTGTTTATTCATGAGCAAAACAAATTCAAAAATGTTAAAAAGTTAAAATTGATAACAATGATAACATAACAACCTTAATAATAAAAGAAACTACAATTACCAGAGGTATGCATCATAAATACCATGATCTGCTTCTGTATGACAGTTTCAGTGTCCTTCAGTCATTTTAAGAGTCAGTCACAGCAGAGGAAAGCGACGTCCTCACTCATCTGTGATGAATCTCCAAATGCAGGACTGTCTGTGGCAGAGATTCACCTTAGCACTTTGTGGAAGATGTGAGGTTTCAAAGTCAACTTTTATTGTCAGAACTGCAATATGTACAGGACATAAACAGGATTGAAATTGCATTTCTCTCTCAGTCCCTCGGTGCAAAAGTAACCATTTAAACACTAAAACATTTAATAAACATAAGCATAAAATAGTAAAAGTGTAACACTGTCCTGACAGTTACACCAACACGAAAACACTAAACATTTAATGAACATAAGCATAAAATGAAATGATAAAAGTGTAATACTGTCCTGAGTTATTGCATAGTAGTATAAAAAGTATATAAAGTGTATCTATAAAATAAACTGAAGGTTCTAGCATTGACATTTGCAAAGAGTGGCAAAGCAGCATATGAGTTAATGTACACAGTATACAGTATGAGGTAGTTGATGTTGGTATAGAGGCAAAGTGGCATATGCAGTAAGGCACATTGGGCATCCTTAAATAAGGCTAGTCAGAGAATACTGTATATGTATCAGCAGTAGTGTAGATATAAAAGTAGTGTAAATGTAAACAGTAGTAATAAATGTAAACAGTATTAATGTAAACAGTGAATATAAACAGTAGTATGACTATAGGCAGTAATGTAATACAAACAGTGCAAATATGAGAAGTAGTGCAAACTGAATGAGCACATGACTGAGAGTTTAGTGAATAACCCGTTTGATGACACAGGGACCAGTGTTAAAATCTTTGTGTTGTGTGGTAATGTGTGAGAAAGTTTTTTGTGTTAAGGCAGTTCAAATGGGAGGGGAGGCAGAGCAGGCAGAGTGTTTAGCATCCTTACTGCCTGATGAACAGAGCTGTCTCTCAGTCTGCTGGTTCGAGCCTGGAGACTCCTCAGTCTCCTCCCTGAAGGCAACAGTCTAAAGCAGCTGTGTAGTGGGTGTGTGGGATCACCTGCCATGCAGTGGGCTTTCCGAGTGAGGCGTTTGCTGTGTAAGTCCTGCAGTGAGGGGAAGGAGGTGCCGACGATCTTCTCAGCTGCTCTCATGATGCGCTGGAGGCTCTTGCGGCAGGATGCAGTACATGCACCAAACCACACAGTGATGCAGCTGGTCAGGACACTTTCTATGGCACCTCTGTAGAAGGTGCACATGATGGGGGTTGAAGCTCCAGCCCTTTTCAGCTTGTGGAGAAAGTAGAGACGCTGGTGAGCCTTCTTGGCCAGTGCTGCAGTGTTCCTGCTCCAGGACAGGTCCTTTGAGACGTGCACTCCCAGGAACTTGGTGCTGTCCACTCTCTCCACTGCGGTGCTGTTGATGGTCAGAGGGGCATGTTGGGCATCCCTCTTCCTGAAGTCCACGACAATCTCCTTTGTCTTCTCCACGTTGAGAGTGAGATTGTTGTGTCCGTACCACAAGGCCAAGCGGCTCACCTCGTTCCTGTAGTCCGTCTCATCGTTGTTGCTGATGAGACCCACCACTGTTGTGTCGTCCGCAAACTTGATGAAGTGGTTGGAGCTGTATGATGGTGTGCAGTCGTGTGTTAGCAGGGTGAATAGAAGGGGGCTCAGTACACATCCTTGTGGGGTCCTCATTGCTAGCAACATTAGCATTTGGAGGTCAGACAGGAGCCTAAGAAAAGCACAAAGAAAAACAAGATTATAACCAGGCAATACCAAAAAACAATATAATAAAACAAAACAGCCAGCCACTAGGGAGCACAAGCCATTGTATCTCTTGTGCCGGTCCCAAGCCCGGGTAAATGGTGAGGGTTGTGTCAGGAATGGCATCCGATGTAAAACACTTGCCAAAACCATAATGCGAGTTCATCAAAGTGAAACCATACCAGATCGGTCGAGGCCCGGGTTAACAACGTCCGCCACCGGTGCTGTTGACAAACAGGGTGCCGGCGGAAATTGTACTACTGTTAGTCGAAGACGCCGAGGAGGAAAACGTGTCAGGAGACAGAGGGAGAGGAGGAAAGTGAAGAATGTAGGACTGAGGGTTGCAACTCTAAATGTGGGGACAATGACAGGCAAAGGTAGAGAGCTGGCTGACATGATGCAGAGAAGAAAGGTAGATGTTTTATGTGTCCAAGAGACCAAGTGGAAGGGCAGCAAGGCTCGCAGTATTGGAGCAGGGTTTAAACTGTTTTACCATGGTGTGGATAGAAAGAGAAATGGAGTAGGGGTGGTCCTGAAGGAGGAGTTGGCAAAGAATGTAGTAGAGGTGAAGAGAGTGTCAGATAGGGTGATGTGTCTAAAGGTAGAAGTAGAAGGTCTGATGCTAAACATAGTAAGTGGTTATGCTCCACAGGTTGGATGTGATGGGGAGGAGAAAGATAAATTTTGGAAAGATTTGGATGAAGTGATAGAGAGTATTCCCAGGGAGGAAAGAGTGGTGATTGGAGCAGACCTGAATGGACATGTTGGTGAAGGAAACAGGGGATGAGGAAGTGATGGGTAGGTTTGGTGTCAAGGAAAGAAACCAGGAAGGACAGATGGTGGTGGATTTTGCCAAGAGAATGGAAATGGCTATAGTCAATACCTATTTCCAAAAGAGGGAGGAACATAGAGTGACCTATAAGAGTGGAGGAAGGAGTACACAGGTCGATTACATTCTGTGTAGAAGAGGAAACCTGAGAGAGATTGGAGACTGTAAGGTTGTAGCAGGGGAGAGCGTGGCCAGACAGCATCGGATGGTTGTGTGTAGAATGACTGTTGTTGCGAAGAAGAGAAAAAGAGTAAAACCAGAGAAGAAGACCAAATGGTGGAAGCTAAAGAAGGAAGAATGTTGTGAGAAATTCAGAGACGAGCTGTTAAAGGCTCTGGGTGGTAAGAAAGAGCTTCCAAGTGACTGGGCTACTACAGCAACAGTAATTAGAGAGACAGGTAGGAAGGTACTTGGTGTGTCATCTGGACAAAGAATGGAAGATAAGGAAACCTGGTGGTGGAATAGTGAAGTGCAGGACGCCATTCAAAGAAAGAGATTAGCCAAGAAGAAATATGACTGTGAGAGGACTGAAGAGCGGAGACAGGAATATAAGGAGATAGGACATAGAGCAAAGAGGGAAGTAGCTAAGGCAAAGCAGAGGGCGTACAATGAGTTATATGGGAGACTGGACACTAAAGAGGGCGAGAAGGACTTGTACCGATTGGCAAGACAGAGGGATCAGGCTGGAAAGGATGTGCAGCAGGTTAGGCTTATTAAATATGGGAATGGGAATGTTCTAACAAGTGAGGAGAGTGTGATGGGAAGATGGAAGGATTACTTTGAGGAGCTAATGAATGAAGAGAATGAAAGAGAAAGAAGAGTGGAGGTAATAGAAACTGTGGACCAGGAAGTGGGAAAAATTAGTGAGGGTGAAGTCCGGAAAGCTCTGAAAAGAATGAAGAAGGGGAAGGCAGTAGGACCTGATGACATACCAGTGGAGGTTTGGAAATGCCTTGGAGAGATGGCAGTGAGGTTTTTGACTCAAATATTTAATGGAATATTTGAGGGTGAGAAAATGCCTGAAGAATGGAGAAGAAGTGTGCTGGTTCCCATTTTTAAGAACAAGGGTGATGTACAGAGTTGTAGCAACTACAGGGGAATTAAGTTGATGAGCCACACAATGAAGATCTGGGAGAGAGTTGTGGAAGGAAGGCTTAGACAAGAGGTGACTATCTGTGAGCAGCAGTATGGTTTCATGCCAAGAAAGAGCACCACAGATGCCATCTTTGCTTTGAGGATGTTGATAGAGAAGTACAGAGAGGGTCAGAAAGAACTCCATTGTGTGTTTGTGGATTTAGAAAAAGCATATGACAGGGTGCCAAGAGAAGAGGTGTGGTATTGCATGAGGAAATCTGGAGTGGCAGATAAGTATGTTAGACTGGTACAGGACATGTATGAGGACAGCAGGACAGTGGTGAGATGTGCTGTAGGAGTGACAGATAGCTTCAAGGTGGCGGTGGGAGTGCATCAAGGATCGGCTCTGAGCCCCTTCTTGTTTGTTCTGGTGATGGACCGACTAACAGATGAGGTCAGGCAGGAATCCCCATGGACTATGATGTTTGCAGATGACATTGTGATCTGTGGTGAGAATAGGGAACAGGTGGAAGACAACTTGGAGAGGTGGAGGTATGCACTTGAAAGAAGAGGAATGAAAGTCAGCCGTAGTAAGACAGAGTACATGTGTGTGAATGAGAGGGAGGCCAGTGGAACAGTGAGGCTACAAGGAGCAGAGGTCACAAAGGTGCAGGACTTCAAGTACTTGGGGTCCACTGTCCAGGAAAATGGGGAATGTGGTAAAGAGGTGAAGAAGAGAGTCCAGGCAGGATGGAGTGGATGGAGAAAAGTTTCAGGAGTGATTTGTGACAAAAAGGTGTCAGCAAAGGTCAAAGGAAAAGTTTACAAGACAGTGGTGAGACCAGCTATGTTGTATGGTCTGGAGACAGTGGCATTGACAAAAAGACAGGAGAAAGAACTGGAAGTGGCAGAAATGAAGATGCTGAGGTTCTCCTTAGGAGTGACAAGGATGGATAAGATCAGGAATGAGATCATCAGAGGTACAGCACATGTTGAACAACTGGGAGATAAAGTTAGGGAGGCCAGACTGAGATGGTTTGGACATGTCCAGAGGAGGGACAGTGGGTATATTGGTAGAAGGATGTTAGAAATGCAGCTGCCAGGAAAAAGACAAAGAGGGAGACCAAAGAGGAGATATATGGATGCAGTTAGAGAGGACATGGAGGTAGTTGGAGTGAGGACAGAGGATGCAGAGGACAGAGTGAGGTGGAGGAGGATGACTCGCTGTGGCGACCCCTGAAAAGGGAAAAGCCGAAAGAAGAAGAATATAATAAAACAAAAACAAACAAACATAAGAAATTGTCATAACTTACGTGTGCATGTAGTCAGCTGGAGGCTCTCAACACATTTAGTCAAGTATTAGAGAATTCAGTGAGGCCTAGGTCAGAGGATATGGACATCAGAGATTGTAAAATAAATTCAAATCATGCAGGTAACAATTAATGAAGAACCCCAACTGACATAATTAGAAGTAAAAGCCAAAATACTGTATATAAAATGACCAATAAATACACTTGAAATGCATCAATTAAATTAAAAAAAGGAGAACTTTACCTCATGTTTTATAATTTAATTTACCTTCATATTTATTTTTATGCTTTGTTCCAATAAACTTTACATACTGTTTTTAAAAACATATTTTTGTGTTCCTTTTTACTTGTATCTGCATTTGTGCCTCCCAATATTTATATTGTAAATATTTATTTATTTTATATTTATTCCCCCAAAAGTCTTTTTATTTCCATGTGTTTTTACACTTCTCTGTCACCCGTTTTTACTTCATCTTATGTATTTCTGTCTCATGATGTAAATAAGGTGGGCTGAGCTTCTTGGGTCAGCTCCACTTCTATTGGTCAAAAAAACAGGAAGGAGCAGGATCCATGTGTAGATCTACTGTGCATGAAGCAGAAATGCATAAGGTAAAGTCAAAACAGGAGACATAGAAATGTAAGACCCATTTAAAAAAGAAAAACTTGTGGGAAAAAAATATAAACAATAATTGAATATAAACATTAAAAGGCACAAATGCATCTACAAGAAAAACAAAAATATATATTTTAAAAATACAGTAAAATGTAAATTATAAGCAGAAATATATAATTTATTGGAACTAACCTGGAAAATAAAAAGGTCAATTAAATTATATAACATGAAGTAAATTTCTCCTTTGTAATTTAATTTGTGCATTTTTAGTGTATTTATTAATTTATCAGTCCATTCATATACATGCTTTTACTTCTAATTACAGTATGTCAGTTTTGATCTTCCATAACAATGAACATACCAAACAATGGAAAACAAAAACCAAAGTAGCCAGCACTTACCCATTACAGGGTTGGCCTCACAGGTACTTCTTTGTGTACAACTGGATCCAGAAGCTTTAGGTATTTTTCTCCCAGACTAGCCGAGGGAAAAAAAAGACAATGTAGTACTGAAATGTGTGTGTATACAGTATTTAAATGTTAAAATTTACAGATTATACCTGACAACAGGTCCAGAGGAAAATGTTGGAGCAGGTAGGTGGGACTCGAGACCTTTAAAACAAAAGTACATTTACTCTTAAAGTACAAATGATATGGTTGCAGACGTACTAACCAAACCAGCAACCAAGATGAAGTTGAAAAAGTATGAAATGTTTGTTTGGTGTATGAAGAATTTATTTAGGTTTGAAACATTAAGAGCCTGAGGGAGTTACCCAAAATGTGAGCAAGTGGGGGTGTTGACATTATGAATGTTTTTGTATTGCTCTCATTTTGTTTGAATTTGTTTTTCTTTATAGGCTTGTTTTGTATAGGATGCTCAGATGCATCATGTGACTTAATTTACTGCACCTGTGCAGCTTTAATTAATAAAAGGTGTGTGCTCCTTCAAACATCTCTCTGGGTGAATGAAGTGGAGCAACATGAAACCAAACCATGTTCAAGCGTCACGTTTAATGCTGAGAGCAAAGTGAACTCTGTCAACAAAAAATCAGTGTCTTAATTGCTTTACTCAAACTACCGGTACTTAGAAATTACCTCTCAATGACGAGTGGCTCACTTTACCGCAGTTCTCAAGGCTAGGTTCTGAGTCTGATCCAGTTGTGTCAGATGGGGTTGGATTGAAGAGCTGAGAGCAGAGAGGCACAGCTGATCTCTGACAACCTGCAGAATCAAAGAGAACATGTGATAAATCTTTAGTTTCTGTTCTACATGCATCACTTTGATGCTTCCATCAACTTAGAGACAAATAAAGAGCATTCAAACCTAAAGATTCGCATCAACAAGGGACAAACACCTCTGCTGTGTTACTGTGAACAGTTTAGCACCACCACCACCAAAGTCTGGCACTCATATTAGCCTGCCTGTGTGTCTGTTAGCAAAATATCTCATGTTCCAGTAAATCTTTAATGAAACTCTCAGAAAGTAATTGACTCTCAAGACCTCGTGAATGAGATATATCTTCCTTCAGCCTCTTGTTTAAGCAGCTACAAAAACAGTATGTTGCTGAAATACGTATTTAAAGTAAATTAGTATCTCAGCCTGGCTGCGGTTATTGTTCTGCTGACTAGTGAGCGCATGTGTGTTAACAGACGCGACGCAAACATCGTGAGGATGCGGGGCCTGTCTCTTTGAAAAACCATCCAGGAACTAAGCCAAAAAAAAAAAAAAAAACGTAGCATATATGGCTTATTTAAACGCTAGAATAACCTAACCTGCAGTGTTTTACTTGCCTCAAATTATCTGCCTCAGCAGCATACACGACACACCCGTTTTAGCTCGTTGTTAGCTTAGCTTTTAGCAACAGCAGGTTTTGTTCATTCAACTGAACAGAGCTAAAAAAGCTAGCAAATAAACAAAACCGAACCGACCTTCAACTTCCAACTGAATGTCCAGTCGTCGTCCAGAGTCTGACCAGTCGACGTCTAATAAAAAGCAAGTTTTACGAGCGCTGAGTCCAACACAACAACAGCTTCTTGTCCAACAGTTGAAAGGAAATGGCTACATTTGAAAGAAGCGCGCGAAGCAAGAGGCGTTGATTGGTTGGATATGATCACATGCTACTTCACCCGATAAACAAGAGTGGCGTTGATTGGTTAGGACAAAGTTCACATGCAACCTGACAAGCAAGAGTGGCGTTGATTGGTTGGGACGTACATGATCATATATATATATACAACAATATAAAAAAACAGCTCGAGCTGTTTCAAAAAACTGACAAAACGTTTAAAACAGAAGTACTAAAAATAAACCAGTGTGAAAATACTTTGTGTAAAATATCTTGGCCAAAAGTTTAAACATAAGTATAGATTAAGTATACTTAGACTTTTAGTTTATTTTTAGTATAAGTCAAGTATTGTGTAAAATAAACTTGGCCAAGTATACTTTTGATAAGTACCTAAAAAGTATACTGAAAGTATACTCTTATTTTTTTAGTTTAAAATTAGTGTACTTTAAGTATACTTGCATATACTACTTTTTGGTAAGGGATCACTTCTCTCAGTGCTGCGTCTGTTGCTTAAAAAAAATAAAGCCAAGGAAGGCGCAGTTGGCTTGCAGTCTGGGACCAGATCAGAGCCAGATGTCAGTCTGTGTAAACCTCTGAGGCTGGCGCATTCGGTCTGCAGGCAAAAACCGGATCAGAACCACACCCAGCGTGCAGCTCATTATCTCAGAATCGGGGTGGAACTGGCACACAACACCACGCCGTCTCTGACTGTTATGCGGATCTGGCGACTTGTAAACGAGCCCGGTAAGGAGTTGGCTCAGAGTTGTAAACCGCATCTGACTGTTATGCGGATCTGGCGACTTGTAAACGGATCCGGCCCAAATGTAAATGCTGTCTGGGTAGTTAGCTAAGCATATGGACACACGTTTCCGATCATTTTTATGCACTCATAAGCAGTTTTTGGATGAAAATAGAGTGTTTGTAGTCACGCTAGCGAAACCGTTCCAATTTACGAGCGAAATTCCGGATTTACGAGAGACATGGCGGCCGTTCCAAATTACGAGATTTCCGGTTTACGAGCACCTCGTTGTAACGGATCTCGCTCGTAAATCGGGGACTACCTGTACTGACTTCTAGTGACCTAGTAACATACTAATGTTGTATAATAAATATAAACGTGAAAGACAACAAAACCAGGAGAACCCTTGACCAATTTGTTCTGCACCGGGCAACACCAGAGGCAGATATGGTATGTAAAAAAAAAAACTGCCATCAGTTATGTCCAGAAGTGGTTTGACTTCTCAGAGGAAAACTGGCTCTTTCACCTTCAGCCCCTCTCTCTGGCATCTGGAAAAATATCCTTTGAGGAAGTGGAGAAGATCACTGAAAGTCTTCACCTGGTTGGCAGGTAAAAATTCAATAATTTCCAGTGTAGTGGTGAACCATGTTTAATTATTGATAGTTATAAACAAAAGTGTACAATTGACACGTACAAATAAATACATAATTGTGAATTTACTTTACACTATGCAAACATACAACCTTGTCCATCTTTAAAAAAACACAGTTCATATAGGTAAATTAATAAATACATTTCAAAATGTAGTTTAAATACAATGCTAAATTATAAATATAAACAATACACGTTTTTCCATTTATTTATCACTACATAACCTAGGCCAGGGGTCACCAACGTGGTGCCCGCGGGCACCCGGGTGCCCCCAAGGACCATTTGAGGTGCCCCCGGACCTGTTCTAAAAATAGCACAACTCACTACTAAGCTGCATTTAAAATTTCATTTTATTCAGTTGTTATTCTTTTTTGTATTTATATATATTTTAAAATGTCTATCTTAAAAATATGTTCTTAAAAATATGTTTATTATACTTTTTTTTTCAATTTACGCTTTGTTATTTCTGAAGAGTTTATCAAACTGGTGCCCTTTGTACGACTCCGTACCCACGAAGTAGCTCTCAGTTTCAAAAAGGTTGGTGACCCCTGACCTAGGCTATGTATCACTAATGAACTTTAACACCTTTTGGCAGGCTGAACATGTCTATGGATGAGCTGTATGAGGAATGTGTGACTGCAAACAGCCTGATAGACCACCTCACCACCTCACCTCAGGAGAAAGAAAGGTGGCAGTCCCAGGGAACAGCAGAGAAGTGGATGCAAGTTCTTCAGGCAGCTGACCTCTCCAACATCCAGCTGTTGTATCCTTTGTCCTCAGCATCCCATCTTCCACTGGGTTTGTGGAAAGGATTTTCTCTTTCATGAAAAGTAAGTGGACTGATGTGCGAAACAAATGTTCTACTGAACTAATTAGAAGTGAGCTCATTGTCAGTCTAAATTATGAAATGTCTTGCTCAGAGTTTTACTCTTTGGCACTGAAAAACAGAGCACTCCTTGCTGCAGCACGATCTCAGCAGAAAAACAAATGGAAAAAATAGGTTGACTCCATAATGTAACGTTCCACTGTTTAGTTTACAAGTTTTTTATTTTTACTACAAGTGGAAAGCCATGGCCTTTGAGGCACAATGTGTTTATGTTTACAGATTTACTACAAACTTTATTTGCACGTTGCACTAAATGCACTATTACAGAATGTTCGTATTGATTTTTTGTTATTTAATACTGTTTTAAGTTATTAAGCAGGACAGAGGTCTGTTTAAGAAAGATACATAATTCTGTTAAGTTATTAAGCAGGACAGAGGTCTGTTTAAGAAAGATACATAATTCTGTTTTAAGTTATTAAGCAGGACAGAGGTCTGTTTAAGAAAGATACATAATTCTGTTTTAAGTTATTAAGCAGGACAGAGGTCTGTTTAAGAAAGATACATAATTCTGTTTTAAGTTATTAAGCAGGACAGAGGTCTGTTTAAGAAAGATACATAATTCTGTTTTAAGTTATTAAGCAGGACAGAGGTCTGTTTAAGAAAGATACATAATTTTCAAAAGATATGTTTGTTTCTGGCAATTCTATTTGCACTAAAAATAAATGGTTAATTGTGTAATAATTTGTTTATACATATTTTTATAATTCAAAAACACGTATCCAAATGAATTCAGGTTGATTTCAAAGTGAGGAGGGGCAGGCAGGGTGTTTGTGTGTGTGTGTGTGTGTGTGTGTGTGTGGGGGGGGGGGTTAAATGGGGTGACCAGCCCTGCCGAGAGGTGTCCCTTATTTATTTATCAAGGAGTTGGCAACCCTATTTTCAATGGGCATATATGCAGTTAAGACAGGTAGCTTAGTGCACCCCTAGTTTTTCAACATTAACAATATAATATAATCTAGTCTAAAAAAATGATTTTTGTGGGGGAGGTGGGGTTGTATACAATAGTATGTGTGGTGCAGCCTAAGCATTTGTCTTTGTTGTTGCTTTTTCTTACGCTACTTTTACTTTTATACTTTTAAGTAGTTTTGAAACCAGTACTTTTTTACTTTTACTTGAGTAAAAAGCTAGAGTTGATACTTCTACTTCTACAGAAGTAATTTTAAATCCCAGTATCTATACTTCTACTTGAGTAATGAATGTGAATACTTTTGACACCACTGCTTAGATTGATTGTTGTTTTTTGTTGTTGTTGTCGTTTTTGTTTGTTATTGTTGTCTGAAGAAAAAAAAATGAAAAATTCAATAAAAAAGATCTTGAATTTGAAAATTCGATTTTTTTATTTGTGTTTTCTGAGAGGCGGACTCGTCTCGTGTTAGCTTCTGTCAGACATTAGCAGCAGAGTTAAACACTCGGTCCATATTGCCGGGTTGACTCAGCGGTCATGCAGCGCGTCAGCAGTGGATGACGCGTTACGTCGGCGGTGACGTAGGTGCGACCTATATTCCGGTGGGACCCATTTATGGATTTTTCCAATTTTTTGGCAATAATTGGACACTGCGGCCTATATTCCGGAAAATACGGTACTTACGTAGGAGTAGGAATGTCAGTTTGCGTCTGCCATGATAACGCATATTCATTGTCTGCAAGATCGACATTTTTTTTTGTATAACTTGAAAAAATGTTGTTACGTTGTCGCATTTGGGTGTTCTAATGTCATCTGTGAACAAGTGAGCCTTTTCACTTTCCCAAAAGATGTAAACCTTCGTCAAGAATAGAAAAAACACCCCTTCTCGGAGCTCCCTCGCTTCCTGAAAAGGTTCATTCATTCATTCAACCTTTATTTGGTCAGGTAAATCTTATTGAGCCTCATGGGCTCATTTACGAAAGCGACCTGCTTAAACTAAAGAAAAGGTAAGACTCAAATAAATACGGGTGCAGACTAGTGCTTTAATAGAGTACCAGAGTACTCGACAGATCGAGTCCTAAAAGTTCTATTGAAGTCTTTTTGTCCCTCTCGAGTACTCGTAGTGACATCATCACGTCGCACTGACGTCATTACATCACATGATCTGCACCGAGCTAGTAGACGCTATCAAATGGATTCCTTTGTGGTCCACGGATGTATGGAGCTGGTCCAGTCTTGTCAAAAAGGTAAAAATGCATCGTGTTTTATTATTATGAAACAGTTTATAATTTTATAGAATGCTTTGTTGCTCATTGAATCAACTTCTGTCACCACCGTAGATTGTGACAAGAGGGGGTGGTGTTGGATTGCAGGTCACATATATAACATGGCCGAAACGGCTTCCTCTCTCGTTTCACAAACAAAAAGCAACAAATATTCATCTCTCTAGACCTATTCAAAACCTATAAACACATTAATCTCTAAAAGTAAACCTAAATTGCACAGCACTGCAGGCGGTGGTGCGGTGTTGCCCCATTTGTTTTTCAGTTTCGGTTTCAGCGCCGCACGGTACTTTCACTTTTAATATTAATAATAATAACTAATAGTTTTGTTTTTCCTGTGACTTATCTGCAGTATGATAAATGATAGGAGCATAATAAATGCTCCCAATGTTTTGTTGGTCTTTTTTTTTTTTTGGTAAATAATGAAGTTTTTATGCATTTTTATTTATTTTGCATCTTAAGAGCCTAGGACATCATCGACTACTTGAGTACTAATCGAGTTTATTTATGTTAATGTCAAGTTTAAAAATTATGTACTCGTTCAACCCCTAGCGCAGACCTAAATTACCGTATTTGTCGGATTATAACACGCTCCTGTGTATAACACGCTTTGTCCAATTATTGCTAATACAGTAAATTGGAAAAATCCGTAAATAACACGCTTCGGCGTATTACACGCATCTATTATGTGTCACTGCTACGCGACGCGTCAGCGCCTCATTTGCCCTGCTTAAAATGGCGGCCACAGAAGCGAGCGAGTACGAAGAACTTTACAAGATAAACACGGTAAAAACAATTATTTCTTTGCGAGAAAAAATAGATTTCTTAGCTGACATTATAGCACAAGGGTTCCTGAGCTTAACCGTTCCTTAATCAATTCACGAAATGGTCTAATCTGCTAGATTTAAATTGTTTCGGTTTGACTTCTTCCAAAACACGTCTCGTGCGCTACTAAAATAAATCGAATTTGATCTCAAATGTCGTATACAGGTCAACAGCTTGTAAATTAAACCCATATAATTACACTCTGTAAGCCTAAAAAATATCCGAGTGGTTTAAGAGCTGTTTATTTAAACAGTAGGTATCTGTTCACGTTAGCTAAGTGCTAACAGCTAAAAGAGCAATTTTTTTTTAATAGCTCTAAATATCTTCTGCAGATAACAATTTGTAAATGACCACCAAATTACGCTCTGTAAGTTTCAAGAAAATCTGCGGTGTGGTTTATGAGTTATCTTGCAAAAATAAAAAAATAAAAAAAATCAGCTAACACAGCTAATAGCAGCTACATCCAGAGCAGGAGGCGGGTAGCGACAGAGTCAGTCTGACCAGAGGCGGCTTTTTTCGGACACATGAGCTAGAAACTGTCTGGAAGTGTCCCCCTAGTGTACTGCACCATTTTTTGCTCAAAATGAAAAACGGCGATATCAGAGCCAAAAAAGGGTCTAAAAATATGGGGGGAAAATCCATAAATAACACGCTTTGGCGTATAACACACAGGACATTCAAATGAGTAAAAAAAACTGTGTGTTATACCCCGAAAAGTACGGTAGAACCTGTTGTTTCTTGTTCATCACCCGAAATAACTTTGGCTTCCCAAACTGAAGACAAATCGCTCAAATCTTCACTTAGATTGCTAAATTCATCAGTTTCTATATTGTCCGCCATTAATATGTAAAAGGGGCGTTCTAGAGACATTCCTACTCGTACGTCACAGAAGTAGCATGTGCAAGTACCCGGATGACACGTGAAGAAACACGGCACAAATTTTAAATTCACTTTGAAAGGAATTTTCAGTAACTACGGAGCCCCTAAAGGGACATGGGGAGAGAAAAAAAAAACAGATTCCTGAGAAACTAAGTCAGGATCCCAACTTAGTTTCTCAGGATCCCGACTTAATTTCTCAGGATCCCGACTTAATTTCTCAGGATCCCGAGAAAGTTTCTCGGGATCCTGACTTAGTTTCTCAGGATCCTGAGAAACTAAATGTTAGCTTGCGTGTAGCATCTAACATTTCGGTGAAAATCAACATTTTAGAATTAGTTTTTAGTCGGGATGTGATAACCGCTTGAATCACGTTCTTTTAAGAGACAAATCGATGTGGTTAGACAGTTTAGATGGCTTTTATTGAGTTTTCTAAACTTTAGAGAAATCTCTGTTTTTCTTGTGGGTTCAAATTGTACTTCGACTCAATGCAGCGCCTGGAAATGACGTCAAAAGTGGGCTGGTCGCAACGGCGTGCGTCACCACTTTCGGCGAATCAGCGCTCGCCTTACAGATACAACTGTGTAACTGACAAATCACAGCTCTCGTTTCATCCAGCTTCTTGTTTCATCCAATCACAGCTCGTAAACAGACGTGATTGACACGTAGCTTTTACGTTAGCTTAGCACAGCAGAACACAACTTCACGGACTGTTTACAGCTCATAAACGCTCCACAACCATAGCAAAAATTTCTGGAATATGGCGGCACCACACAACACAGGTCAACTGAGCTTCCTCAGTAAGAACAGCAATTTTAAATCGTTGAAACACAACGGACATCGATCAGCTTCAAGCAACTTTAAGAAACTAAGTCGGGATCCCGACTTAGTTTCTCAGGATCCCGAGAAAGTTTCTCAGGATCCCGAGAAAGACTTAGTTTCTCAGGATCCCGACTTAGTTTCTCAGGATCCCGAGAAAGTTTCTCAGGATCCCGAGAAAGTTTCTCAGGATCCCGAGAAAGTTTCTCAGGATCCCGACTTAGTTTTTCAGGATTCTTTATTTTTATTTTTTCCCCATGTCCCTTTAGGGGCTCCGTAATTAACTTATCATTTTGTTTGCAAAAACAAAAATAGTTGAATGATACAAGATATTTATGTTGTGCCACTATATGCAAAGTTCCAAAATCATGTCTCACACACTTTGAGAATCTGCTCAAATAATGATAAAAAAAGCCATTTCGAGCAAATAAAATATTAGCTAAAACTTGGACCTTAGTGAGAATAGTTTATGATATTTATAATATAATAAAAATATAGTTTCTCAGTCAAATTCAAAGTCAAACTGTTTATTTTATACAAAATAAAAATTACAAATAACTACAGAAATTTGCTCACTCAAAATAAGTCTTACTTGGCGTTTTCCAAGAAAAAAAAATTCTAAAGGAAATAAATGTGAAATTATTTAAACATACAAATATTTTGTAGAACTACGGCAACATGTCTGTAAAAAAACAAAGATAATTTTAGAATTCAATACAATGAACATTTTTATCAGTTTGAGTTTGTGGAAAGCAGAGGGAACTTTGTAGGAAAAACGTTCAAGAAATGAAGAACCTCTTTACAGTCCACACCTTTACCAGGATTTTGTCTGCCCAATAAACTTTACTGTACAATAAGATCGATCCTGGTTTTCTTTTGGTTCCAGGAGAACTGAGGGAGACCTGGGCACAAGGGCCCGGTGAACTTTGTATAAATATTAGCATCGCGTCAAACCAGCTAAGCATGAACGAGTCTCCGGTGGCGTTTGAGGCCGTGCAAACTTGAAAAGCCCTTGCTACAGATGGCACAGACGTACGGCCTCTCCCCGGTGTGAGTCCGCATGTGTAAAGTGAGAAAACACGACTGGACAAAGCCCTTTTCACACAGGTTGCACTTGAATGGTCTTTCCCCTGTGTGGTACCTCCTATGGATCTTCAGTTCTGCAGCAGACCTGAAGGACTTATCACAGTCGTCGCACTTAAACGGCCTCTCGCCCGTGTGGATCAACGTGTGCCTCACTAATGCGTCCTTGCCAAAAAAGCCCTTTCCACAGTGCTCGCATGGGAACCTCATCCCTTTGTGGTGGAAGTTATCGTGTTTGAGAAGGCACCTCCTGGAGGTGAAGGTTTTCCCACACTGGGCGCACGTGAAGATGGCCAACGGCTTCTCGGTGGTGGGCTCTCCGGCGTGATGCACGCGCTCCACGTGTCTGGTCAGTGTGACGCTGTGCCTGAATTTCTTACCACACTCCCAGCAAAGGTACGGGTACGCCTTGGTGTGTTTTTTCTGATGCTCCACCAGGTCGGAGTAGGAGCGGAACCTTTTGGAGCACTGCGTGCACTGGAAAGGCTGGTAGCCCGTGTGCTTCCACTCGTGTCTGATGAAACGCTTCAAGCTGCTGAACGTCGTCTCACAGTGGGGGCAGTTGAACGGCTCCATGGGGTTGTGAACGTCCAGGTAATGTTTATGGAGGGCCTTGAACACAGGGAAGTTCTCATCGCACCGGTTACACTGGAACGGCGTGTGGGATTCTCTGTGCATGGCCAGCGCTTCAGAGTCGCGCACTAATTTCATGCACACCTCGCAGTACAACGGGTTATGCGTCTGCTTATGGGAATCCAATGTGGATTTGTACTTAAACGCCTTGTCACACTCGCCGCATCGGAAACAGTGCTTGACGTCCTCTGGATTCTTGGGATCCACCTGCTGTTCCGTGTAGCAGATATTTCTTAAATGAAATCTGAACGTTTGTCTGCACTTGAACTCAGCGCTGCAGTGAGGGCAGTAGAACGGACCTTCCAGCAGGCCCTTGTCTTCCTCGGGGCTCATTTGCCCAGATTCCTCAAAGGGTACCTCTCCTTCGGGTAAACAATCAGAGTCCTGAAGGGTGCTGTCCAATGGCTGCTCCTTAGTAAGTGCATCACACGGAAGCCCGCTGGATGACTGTTCACCCTCATCTGCTGTGCCCTCTTGTTCCACAAGTTTTTTGTTGGCGTCAGCTTTTGTTAAAGTCGTACATCTGTGCTGTTGCAAGAAGCGCAGACTTTTATAAAACTTTTTGCACACAGGACAAGCAATGGGCAGCTCCTCTGAGTGCTGGTTCATGTGTCGCTGTAAGAACTTTGCCTGGCTCACCACCTTGCCACACACTTTGCACGTCCTCTCGTCCAAGTCGTTGGCGTCGGCCGAACCCAGACCACAGTTGCTGGCGTTGCCGTCATGTGCTTTACCTGATTTTCTCCACTGCGACAGGTACCTCTTCATCTTAAGTCCTCGGTTCTTTCGAATCGGTCTCTCCCACAAGACATCTGTTTCTATCAATCAATCACCTTTATTTAACCAGGTAGAGCCCGTTGAGATCGAGATCTCTTTTACAAGGGTGACCTGGTCAAGTGGTCAGCAGCACACGTCACATTGGCAATAGGCATTTGCACTTATCAAAAGAAAATAAAGAAAACTACAATCACAGTAAACAGATGTTGACAGTTCAAAACCAACAGGATATGACAGATTTCTATATACATTATATACAAAACAAGCAGACAGACCTCGGTTGGGTAAATAAAGTTAAAAAAATCAACAATGACATGTATATTGGATAAGTAATGGTTAGAAACATCTGCAATGGTCAAGTTTCTTGATGACATTTTCTACTACGGTTGACATAAAGGATCCAGGAGAGATGAATGTTGATAGTTTCAGATCTTTCTGTAAGTTGTTCCAGGCTGAGGGGACGGCGAAGCTGAATGCTCTTTTTCCTAGTTCAGTTCTGACAGGAGGAACTGACAGTTCCTGTTTCTGAGTCTTCTGTAATTCCCTTGGCTCTGCTTTCCAGTTTAAAGTCACTGTCTGCGAGGCGTTTCTTTTTCCTCCCGCGCCTGTTTGGTTTTTTCTCCACCCCATCCAACATCGTCACCTGACCATCTTCCCCGATGATCAGCGTCCCTGACGGACCCTCTTGATGTTCATCTGCCATTTCTCCCTCACTGGCCTCAGCTCCGTCAGCGGTGTCCGTAACCTCAATACTGTCCATTTCTGCTTTAGTGAGACTAAACCACTGGGTTTGATCAGAGCCTCCGGTTCCCTCCATGAGCACCCCTTTGTTCTCAGATTCTACCTCCATTTCAGAGCACACAGTATACTCAAGGCCGCTCTCTGCTTCTGGACCTGGTCCTGGTTGCTCGTTGACAATCACAACTCTTTCCACAGGAGGGAGATACAGAGCCGACAAGATGCCACTGTCGATGACGTAAGACTCTAAAGATAAACCAGAGACAAAGAGAAAAATCAAAATTGTTTTATGTAGAAAAACAGTTTAAACGTTTCTTACTGGAGATGCTAAATGCCAAAGAACCATGCTGCTTGTGTTTACACCGTTTTAGAGTGCAAGGTCAGGCTCACCAATGTCTTCTAAGTGGATGAGGTTTTTTTGCATGTCCAGTAAAACTTTGAGATCCTGAGGTTGAATCAAAGTCTCCAACGTTTCGTTCAGAACAGAGGAGGTGTCACAGATTAGTGAAGTAATCTGAGCACAAATCAACAAACAAATGTCAGCCTACTTATTCCATAAATAATAAAATATAAAGAGGCTTCAGAAAGCATTCACACACCCCCAGACATCTTTCAGTTTTGTGCTGTTGCAGTCTGATGTTACGCTCGTTTTATTTTTTCATCCTCCATCTTCACTCAGTACACAAAAAGGACAACGTGAAAGCAGTTTATGAAAAAGATTTTGAAAACTTACTGAAAATAAAATCCAGACACTTCATAACTACTTAAAGAGCGACTAAACCCAAAATTAACTTTTTTTAGCTGATAAACCCCCTAGAATGTGTATAAAAAGTTTCAGAGCACTATTTCTGTGTAAATTTTCATGTATTTGTGCGTATTAGTTAAAATCGGCAATATTTGGTCTAAAAACGTGTTCACGGTAGCCCTATGGGTTGAACAGAAGTTATTGCACGTTAATTTTACTATTAGCTCAAATTCTCTGTTGTGACATGTCTGCTCCGTTGTGACGTCACATCGTCTCCTGCCTTAATATAAAAGTGGAGCCACTCCCCCGAGAAGGTCACTCCCCCTCCAGAGTTCAGGGGTTGGATTAGCGATTAGCAACATAGCATTAGCATTGATGAGTGAAGCTGTTCCAAGAATAGCTCTTCAAACTGATGTTCACCCACCCTTACACCATCAGGGTACAATCCGTTTGGAGGTGAGTACCATTTTACACCTTTCATTCCATAATTTATCTTTTGAGTATATGACGTGTTTCTTCATGTGCTGTGTTTGCGACCTGCATGCTTTGCTTCGGTGTGGCCCCACAAGGTCGTGGCGTTTTCATCTGTTGCTGATCAACGTTAAGTTTGTGTTGTAGTGTGGTGGACCACTAGGGGGCTCTACTCACACCCAGTGGACCCAAGGTGTTAAGGATGCTTTTATTGTGAAAGGTCCAGAGGACCGGATGTTATGTTGGTATATAAGGCGGTGTTGGGTGGTTTTCCCGCCAGTTGAAAGTAGGAGTGAATAAAGTGAAGACCTGCATCCCGTCTCCCGTGTCGTCTCTTCACCACCTCCTACAATTGGTGACCCTCGTGAGCTGAATATGTCGACGCAGGAAGCTACAGCCAGCTCCCTTCAGCTGTCCCCTGTGGTGGAACCCCCACAGGCGGCCTCGCTCGCTTTTGCGGTGTCCGCCAGGATGCCGGACTTCTGGCTGAACGCCGCTCCGGCGTGGTTTGCTCACGTCGAATCGCAGTTCGTCCTTCGCGGGATTTCTTCAGACGACACCAAATACCACCATGTGGTCGCGGCGCTGGACCCACGGTCAGCCCAGCGGGTAATGAGCCTGCTCGAGGACCCTCCTGCACAAGGGAAATACGCCGCACTCAAGGAGCTCCTTCTGCAGCGTTATACGCTTTCAGACGCGGAGCGCGCGGAGAAACTGTTTTCCTTCCCCGGTTTGGGCGATGGCACAGCTCTGGAGCTAGTGGAAGGCATGTTAGCCTTGCGGGGCTCAGGCGACTGCGAGTTCCTTTTCCGCCACCTTCTCCTCCGCAAGTTTCCAGCACCAGTGCGTAATGTCCTGGCAAACTCCCCGCTTCTGCAGCAGAAGAATTACCGCGCGCTGGCCGGAGAAGCTGACCGCATTCTTCTAACGACAAGGACCTTCGAAGTCCAGATGGCGGCCCACGGATCTCCAGCAGCGCCCGAGTTTCAAGCAACGCCCTCAGCGCCGGACGAGCCATCGGTGGTAGCAGGGGTCGCTACCCGCAGGCGGACAGGAGCCACCTTTTGTTTCTTCCACCAACGTTTTGGCGCCAAAGCACGAAGGTGCGTCCCGCCGTGCAGCTACAAGCCTCAGGGAAACGACAACGCCAACGCACGCTAGCAGCCGCGGCCGTTGGCGACAAGGAAAGGCTGCTTTTCATCGAAGACTCGAGGTCGGGGAGGCGGTTCCTGGTGGACTCTGGTTCGCAGAAGAGCCTTGTTCCCCCGTCTGGCTCCGACACGTTGGCTGAAGGCTGCGGGCCGCAGCTAACCGCGGCTAACGGCTCACCCATCAGGACGTTTGGTGAAAGGTTGGTGACTGTTCGTTTCCATGAACGAGACTTCCAGTGGAACTTTGTGGTAGCTGCTAGCTCAGTCCCTATTTTAGGGGCTGATTTTCTTTGTGCTCACGGGCTCCTGGTTGATATGGCTAACAGGCGTTTAATAGACGCTGTGTCGTTCTCGTCACTGCCTTGTGAGACGCGAGGAGCTGGGCCTTTAATGCACGCTAACTTTTTAGCTTCGGGTAATGTGTTTCAGCGTTTATTGTCTGAGTTTCCCTCGCTGACTGTTCCTAACTTTGCCAACACAAACACAAAGCATGGGGTTGAACATTATATTCCCACAACAGGCCCCCCGGTGTTCGCACGTGCACGCCGCCTCGATGCTACTAAGCTAGCAATAGCACAGGAAGAGTTTGCTAACATGGAGCATTTAGGCATCGTGCAGCGCTCAAACAGCCCGTGGGCCTCCCCCCTGCACATGGTGCCCAAAGCAGACGGCAAATGGCGACCATGTGGGGATTTCCGCCGCCTTAATAACATCACGGAGAACGATCGTTACCCCATCCCCCACATCCAGGATTTTTCAGTGCACCTGGCTGGGACCTCCATTTTTTCTAAAGTAGATTTAGTACGCGGGTACCACCAGGTTCCTGTGCATGTGGAGGATGTCCCTAAGACCGCTGTGATCACGCCTTTCGGCCTGTTTGAGTTTTTGCGCATGCCTTTTGGTCTTAAAGGTGCAGCACAAACATTTCAGCGGTTGATGGATTCAGTCCTAAGGGGTCTGTCATTCGTATTTGTGTATCTGGACGACATCCTGGTGGCTAGCAGCTCAGCTGACCAGCACATGTCCCACCTCCGTGAGGTTTTTCAGCGCCTAGCAGCACATGGCCTGATTGTAAATACAGCAAAATGCCAGTTTGGGCTGCCAGTCATTGATTTTTTGGGCCACCGCATTTCTGCCAGTGGTGCTGTCCCGTTACCAAACAAAGTGCAGGCGGTGTCAGATTTTCCACAACCCCAGTCTGTTAAAGCGCTACAAGAATTTTTGGGAATGGTTAATTTCTATAACCGGTTCCTCCCCAGGGCAGCACAACTGCTGCGCCCGCTCTATGGAGCGCTGAAAAAGAAAAAGCCCAACGACAGTGTTGACTGGACACCAGAACGCCTACAGGCATTTGGTGATGCTAAAGCTGCACTGGCCACTGCTGCCCTTCTGGCCCACCCATCCCCGGCGGCACAAATAGCTTTGACAACAGACGCTTCTGATGTTGCGGTGGGGGCTGTGTTAGAACAGCAGGTGTCAGGAGTTTGGCAGCCGCTTGCATTTTACAGCCGTACGCTGCGGGACAATGAGCTTAAATACAGTGTTTTTGACAGGGAGTTGCTGGCGCTTTACCTAGCTACACGCCATTTCAGGTTTTTCCTGGAAGGCCGCCAGTTCACTGCATACGTTGACCACAAACCCTTGGTGTTTGCTATGTCGAAAATTTCTGACCCCTGGTCTGCCCGCCAGCAACGCCACCTCGCAGCGGTGTCTGAATTTACTACAGACATTCAGCATGTGGCTGGAAAGTCCAACGTGGTGGCCGACTGTCTCTCCCGGGTGCTGATCTCCCCCGTGTACGTGGGCATCGATTTTTCTGCCATGGCTGCGGACCAACGTAGCGACGCAGAAATACTCGAGCTCCAGTCCGGGCCCACGGGCCTCGAGTTGGAGGAACGGCAGGTGGATGACGGAGGTCCTCTCCTGCTCTGTGACGTTTCTACTGGCAGGCCCCGCCCCCTGGTTCCAGTTTCATGGCAACGCCGCGTTTTTGACTCCTTGCATTCCCTTTCTCACCCAGGTGTTAGAGCATCGGTGAAACTGGTCAGCTCAAAGTTTGTTTGGCCCGGTCTGCGTAAAGCGGTTAAGGAGTGGGCAGCAGCGTGTGTCCCATGTCAGCGTGCTAAGGTTGACAGGCACACCAAAGCACCTTTGGAACCTTTCCCTATCCCTAGTCGGCGGTTTGACCATGTGCACGTGGACCTGGTGGGCCCTCTGCCTCCATCACAAGGTTTTACTCATCTGCTGACTATGATAGATCGGACCACCAGGTGGCCTGAGGTGGTTCCTCTGACATCCACAACGGCTGCAGTGGTGGCCCGGGCATTTTTGTCTACCTGGGTTGCACGTTTTGGCCCCCCTTCAGACATTACATCAGACAGGGGCCCGCAGTTTGTTTCTGAGCTTTGGTCTACCATGGCCAAGGGCCTGGGGACGAACGTTCACAGGACCACAGCTTACAACCCTCAAGCTAATGGTTTGTGTGAACGGTTTCACAGGTCATTGAAAGCTGCACTGCGCGCTGCATTGACCGGTGACAACTGGATTGACCGTCTTCCCTGGGTTTTGTTGGGTTTACGTACCGCATCCAAAGAGGACCTGAACTCTTCCCCGGCTGAACTGGTTTTCGGTCAGCCTGTGCGCGTCCCCGGTGAGTTTTTACCTGAGGTACCCTCACCACAGTTCGCTCCGCCGTTGCAACATTTTTCGTCTCAGGAGGACTCCGTTCGTGTCCCTGGCCCGGTACACCATTGTTTACCTCAGTCATTTGTCCCTAAGAGTCTGGAGTCCTCTAAATTTGTTTTTGTCAAACACAATGCACACAGGACACCACTACAGCCTGTGTATGATGGACCGTTTCGGGTTCTTCAGCCAGGTCCAAAACATTTCCTTTTAGATTTAGGGGGTCGTACTGAGACTGTCTGTATTGATAGGCTTAAACCAGCTCATGTTATGTCAGATGATCAGGTTGTTACGGCCCAGGCTCCTCGCAGGGGCAGACCTCCATCCACGTTGCTAACGGATGGCTGCCCTCCTTCCAGAGACTCTCAACAACCATTGGAGCCCGAATCTTCTGCAGCCCCTCCTCGTCACCCCCCGCTTCATCGAACTGGTTCTGCGGGGCCCAGGTTCAGCCGTTCTGGGCGTTTAATCAAACCTAAAATGCGGGACTAGTGATGGACCTTACTGGGTGTTCTGGGGGGGCGTGTGTGGTGGACCACTAGGGGGCTCTACTCACACCCAGTGGACCCAAGGTGTTAAGGATGCTTTTATTGTGAAAGGTCCAGAGGACCGGATGTTATGTTGGTATATAAGGCGGTGTTGGGTGGTTTTCCCGCCAGTAAAAAAGTAGGAGTGAATAAAGTGAAGACCTGCATCCCGTCTCCCGTGTCGTCTCTTCACCGCCTCCTACAGTAGTTGTGTTTAAATGCTCTGTTCCCCCCTGAGATGAGAATCTGTTCCCCCTGTGTCGGGATCCGACCGTGAGGCGCATCTGAGTTCTGAAACGAGTCCACACTATCGTGTCACAGTTATAGCTCATTTTAATCGACAGCTCCTGGTGATAAATAAATAAATATAAAACCTCCACTAAATAAATAAACCTGGTCTAGAGTGTGGGGTGTAGACTACTGTACAGGTTTTTTATTTATTTATCTCCGACAGAATCTAGTCTGACAAATACAAAGTATCAGCCACCAACACATCATATATAGCCTATTTATAATTTTTATTACTAATATAGAAGGCTGGAAGCAGCTGATAGAGGACAAGAAAACTTCCTGCAAAGATAAGTGTAGGCTTTGTGGTAGGCTAAATCTCATTCAAATTAAAAATATGACTGGAGAAAAATTATTTCTAGCTGCTATTTTTTGATAGTTAATGTCTGGGTTTTTGTTGTTGTTGTTTTTTCATTATTTGAGAGAAAGGGTGCGCGCTCCCGACACAGGGGGAACAGATTCTCACGGGGGAACAGAAATTCGCACAGCACCTGCGTTCTTTTGTTGCAAATAATGTTGTGGATCAAGGTATTTGTAAAATAATAATAATAATCTGTGCAGCAGTATTTATTTTGCACTGGGTCATCTGTTTGACAGATCAACAAAGTGATAGAACATGAATGTTTCTCAAGTATGTTTTTTTGTAAGGTGATTAAAAATGTGTTGTTGTTTTTTAGTTCCATATGAGGCGTTCCACATCCAGGGAATCTGAGCCGTGCAGCAGTCCCAAACACAGTGGCGGACTTAGACATTTTGGGGCCCCAGGCAAACCTTTGTAAAGGGGCCCTCCCCCAAGTCAGCCTAAATGTACCATTAGGCCCTTCCCTGAAGGTCAAAGATTTTCATGTTCATAGTCTAATACTGGGAACTAGACAATAAAAACAACTGTTTTTTTTTTCTCTACTTTAATAAGGTACAACTATCCTTTAAAGTCTTTTTGCAAAACATGTTTTATTATTATCTCGGGGTCTTGTTCACGAATGAGGGAAAACTGGAGCGTGAGATCGATAGGCGGATAGGTGCAGCATCCGCAGTGAAGCGGGTGCTGTACCGGTCTGTCGTGGTGAAGAGGGAGCTGAGTCGAAAGGCAAAGCTCTCAATTTACCGATCGATCTACGTTCCCACCCTCATCTATGGTCATGAGCTTTGGGTTGTGACCGAAAGAACGAGATCTCGGATACAAGCGGCTGAAATGAGTTTTCTCCGCAGGGTGTCTGGACTCTCCCTTAGAGATAGGGTGAGAAGCTCAGTCATCCGGGAGGGACTCGGAGTAGAGCCGCTGCTTCTCCACATCGAGAGGAGCCAGTTGAGGTGGCTCGGGCATCTGGTTAGGATGCCTCCTGGACGCCTCCCTGGTGAGGTGTTCCGGGCATGTCCCACCGGGAGGAGACCCAGAGGAAGACCCAGGACACGCTGGAGGGACTATGTTTCTCGGCTGGCCTGGGAACGCCTTGGGATTCCCCCAGAGGAGCTGCTCCAAGTGGCTGGGGAGAGGGAAGTCTGGGCCTCCCTACTTAGGCTGCTACCCCCGCGACCCGACCCCGGATAAGAGGAAGAAAATGGATGGATGGATGTTTTATTATTGCAATAAAAGGCTCTAAATCAAGTCTTACACCAAAATTCAACAACACTAAATAAACACAAACAAATAGAGAGGGTAGATGTGAGCAATACAGTAGAAATATATTTTCCTAAATTATAAGATTTTCACAACTTTAATTCTTTTAACGTTATATTACATATTCTGTAACAGGGAACAGTTGTTAGATCAATGTGAAAAAGTGAGTGTGTGTAGTTGAGATGTGGTACTTTGAGATGAATTCACACACTGGCTTGATATGAACAGCAAGATGTCCAGGCATGAGACACTTTTTACAGCATTAAGTGATCATGAATTACCTTGATTATTCAGCTGGACTTCTATGAAAGTTGTCTTCTGTCTTGTTTCTGGTCTTTAATGATGCATGTTTAAAGACTGCATCTGAAAAAAACAACAAATATGTTAGTGTTGGAGGAAATAAAAGAAAAAATAAGACATTATTACATTTAACACATGTGAAGGCTCTCATTTATCCAAGTTTCCATAATTAAGACTGAAAGTTTTGACTTCTTTTTAAACCTTAAAACTTACACAGACTGTAAGACGTACTGTAAACTAAATGACTCAAATAATGTCACAGATTTTCCCACCTGGATTATTGAGCATGCATCAGGGAATGTCACTTTTCATTTATATCAATTTTTACATTTTAGATAACATTTTAATTTAGCAATCCTAGCCTTTTGATTCTGTTGTTTTAAACTAACAGTGGCATTTCTGTCCAAAGCAAACCTGTCATTATTAAAAAACACATTTTTGCATTACTCTGAAAGCTATAAGTTGTGCTTTATAATGTATTTAATGGAGGGACTATGGACCAAATAACAAAACAATGATAGTCTGATGAAGTTTTAACAGTCAAATATTTTGTAAAATGGTTGAGAATTTTTTTTTATAGATAACTGTGGAATATTTTAGATCTATTCTATTCAATGTAAAGTCCGAATAATTTAATAATACTGTATACTAAGCAAGCAGGGCAGAGAGCTAAAGTAGGTAAAATATATAATCCCCTCTCTCCTACTTAAGTCAGAAGATTTAGGTCGAATATCTTTTAATATTTTGATACAGAAAGAAAACGTGAAAATAGTGGTTGTCTCAGCTGATTACTGTTAGGATTTCTTTTACCCAACCTACAAAATAATTTCTAAAACTCGTACCTCATCATCTTGCTGTGAATCCTCGTCTTTATCTTCATCTTGAGTCACTGCCTCGGCGCCATTGACTTCCTCCTGGATCCTGATGTCCGGTGTCCCATGCAATCTTCACAGAACACCGGCGGCGGTTCCGCCACACTTTTAAATGGGCCGCTGCCGCTCGTGACCGTCATTAGCAGTTGATGAAGTTTTAGAATTCGACCCATTAAAAAAGGTTGTCACTTTCGGTAGTGAAGAAACATACGTTATTGTTTTTTGACGCTTTTTACGTTTTTCAGCTCCGCTTTTCTGTCTCCTGTCTCCCGCTTCCTCTCACTCAAACAGCAGGCGAGCATACAGCACTTCCTGGATTAGTGGGTGACGTCATGACGCATGACGGAATAGTCCATTTTAGTAGGGGGGTACAGAACTCAACCGTTTTTTCTGTTGCGTTTTTAAAGATAGTTTTCATCGTAACTATAATTATTTTTATGTTAAACGTACATTAACAAGCAGGAGCAATGTTAGGGATGTAGGTGACGGCTGGGGCCTCTGCTTATTGGCGGCCCATGCTCATTGGCGGCCCCAGGCAGCGGCCTCATTCGCCTTAATGGTAGATCCGCCACTGCCAAACACTCGAGACCACCTTCAGGATTCTCCACCCGCAGGATGGTCCACCTGCCATCCACAAACAAACACCAAGGTCTCAGCTGCACCCAACATTGTCGTGGATGGAGGTCTCAAGAGATGACGCAGCTCTGGCCGAGACTAGGGATGCACCGATCCACATTTCTCACTTCCGATCCGATACCGATACATAACCACTGAGTATTGACCGATACCGATACTTTTCCGATCCGATACCGATACATAACCACTGAGTATTGACCGATACCGATACTTTTCCGATCCGATATCGGTGTTCAAGCATAGGAGGCTGTAATAATTAAGTTCTTGAAGGGAGAGCACGTATGTTGCACAAAACTCGGACTTGTGTGAGGTAAACCCAAAGAAGACACTCTGAGCCTCACTACAGTAATTCACAAACAAATGGCATACAAGAAGAGGCAGGTCTCTTCCACAGACGTCCTTCTGACTCATGGTGCAAGGAACACTAGTCTAAAATACTGCTAAGCATTATGGGAAATCATCACATTCTACTCCCCATTTTCTAGTCTTATTTTTAATTCTGGCACTATATGAGTTGTAATTCTTGTTGAATTTTATCAACAGATACAGATTTAATCTATAATTGAACACTAATATACCGCTAAGTAACAATGTTAAGACAGAAGTCACAGAGTATGGTGAAATATATGTGCTCTCTGACATCTAGAAAGTATCGGAAATATCGGCAGGTTGGTTCCGATACCCGATACTTACATTCTGCTGGTATCGGATACCGATACCGATACTGGATCGGATCTGCCCCATCCCTAGCCGAGACTGCATCATCTTCCGCTGAATTTGAAATACATGTCACACATTTGGCACTTTGCATCTGGTTCTGTGAACTTCTTTTAGAATAGGATACCCTTTATGTAAATTACTATGTACTTGTGTTAAATTATTATTTATGTTTTCTTCTAACCCTGTGCGGACTGGGCACCTGGGTGGTCTGTAACACAGGTGTACACACCCACCTGTTCACATCTGGCCATAACCTATGTCAGAAAGGGATTTTTTTATAAGTCATAAATTCAAGTACAGGAAACTTTTAAATTTTAACGTTTCAAAATTTATGCTTCCTATAACTTTTTTAATAATGTACAATTTGGATTACTCTAATTGATTATTGCACTTTGTTTCTTTTGTTTTACAATATTTAATATTTGCACACCTGAAACAATTATAATTTATATTAAATTTAAACATTACTTTGTAAAAATTGCTGATGTAAACATGTTTATTAAATGTTTGTTTAAATTATGCATGCATCTGAGAGAAATCTGGTAGAGCTGCTGCCTCTCAGCGAGCAGGTCCCCGGTTCAAATCCCGGTCCGGGGGCCTTTCTGGGTGGAGTTTGCATGATCTCTCCGTGCATGCGTGGGTTTTCTCCGGGTGCTCCGGTTTCCTCCCACAGTCCAAAAACATGCATGTTAGGCTGATTGGTAACTCTAAATTGACCCTGGGTGTGAGTGAAACAGGTCCCTCTTGTAAATGAGTCCCCGTGGCTCAACGAGGCTAGCCTGTATAAATAAAGGTTGAATGAATGAATGAAAAAAATGCAATTTCAATCCTGTGTATGTTCTGTACATATTGCAGTTTGGACAATAAAGTTGACTTTTAAATTTGACTTTGATGTATGACTTGGAAATGTATTTATCAATACAGAGGTCTGTAAAGAAAGAAATTGATTACAAAAACTAGTTGTTTATGATTCATTTTATTAACAGTAAGTTAATTCAAAACAACAAAAGTTTCTGTGTCGTGTGACACGGGACACCACCTCCAGCTCGTCTGTATGGATGCAGTGGACAGAAGAGAAAGCAGTCCCAACCACCTTCAAGATGCTGCACCTGCCAGCCACAAACAAACACCAGGGTCTCAGCTGTACCAACATTTGCGTGGCTGCTGCATGGGTGCTTGAGTCGTCACAGTTTTCTGAAAAAATCATTTGAAAGGATACAGTATTGTTAAATTCATTGCAATTTGTTTGGTTTGCATTGAAAAAATATAATTTCTCATAAATCTTACCAGCTGTGCTCAGTTTTGATTAGCTGACACATAGCTTAAACATATACTGTATAACAAATATATCATACAAGCTTATAGAATGTTTCTAAACACGGATCTTTGGAAAACAAATAAAATATTTTACCACTGTTTAGTGCTCATTTATAGTCAATTCAAAAAACAACGTGTGTTCAGTTCTAGGTTGCATATTAAAATTAAGCCAAAACGTCAAAAAAACAAGGGTAGATGAAATCAATATTTTAAAATAAAATATATTACGAAACGTTACTTTTGTAATGTGCTAAGTTTATGTTTATGTTTATGTTTATGTTTATTAAATTTGTTCATTTTTTTTACAAAAGAAACAATACAAGGCAATCTCATAATGATAGTGTACAAAATGTAAAAAAATGAAAGGTGGCAGAAAGAAG